>NW_010584414.1:96089-111024 GCF_000705375.1 Tinamus guttatus | reverse complement strand
GAAGTGACTCAGGAAGAAGTGAACAGAGAGATGTCCCAAAGAGAAGTAAACCTTCAGAGCTTGGAGGAGAACGTATGTGATGTACCATCACTCACACGGGTCAGACCTGCAGAACAGGGCTGCTTGAAACGCCCCATCTCCCGAAAATTAGGCAGGCAGGAATCCGTTGATGAGTTGGACAGAGAGAAGTTGAAGGTCAAGATCGTTATGAAAAAGCAAGATTTTGCTGAGAAATCAAACACAATACACGAACCTACCAGTGAGCCAGAAAATCCCAATCTCAATACCTTGAAATTGGAAGAAAGGGACAAAAAAGGGTTTCAGAAGGTTTTAGAAAGATCAAACCAGTTTGAAGCAAAAATTGTTACTCTGGAGACTCAGTCAGCTGGTGGCATACTCAAAGACACCCTTCAAAAGAATGCAAACTTAAGATCAAATGAGTGTGTTCCTTTAGATGCACAGATGTTGTGTCATGGGTCTCCGCTTAATGAACCCAGTCACATTTCTTACGACTTCAAAAGAATTTCCCCTCCATGTACATTGCAAGATGTGCTACCTCAGTCCTCTGACAGAACACTAAATGGAAAGGGAGAAAACAGAGATAAAAATGCATCGGCAAAAGAATTTGTAAAATTTGAAAGATTAGATGGTAAGCTTGCAAATATTGATTATCTTAGAAAGAAGATGTCCTTTGAAGAAAAAGACGACAGTGTTTGTCCAGTGCTAAAACCCAAACTGACTTCAAGTGTTCATGAATGCTTTCAACTTAATACAGTCAGATCCATAAACATACAGCAGGATTGCACTGCAGTTGCTGATGGTAGAGCATTTATCAGCAGTGCACATGCTGCTCAGATTAGCTCCGTTTCTTTCATTCCTCTCAAAGCTTTGAATGTCCGAGTGGAAGCTAGTGTTGAAAAATCAACCCTTATTTCCACCGAGTCTCCTGTCAGAAAAAGTCCATCAGAATATAAACTGGATGGAAGATCTGTTTCCTGTTTGAAGCCGATAGAAGGAACATTGGACATTGCCTTACTTTCTGGTCCACAGGCTTCAAAGTCTGAACTGCCTTTGTGTATACTGCCAGAATGCCAGAGTACTAACAGTGATGTGTCATCTCCTAAACCTCCCGTTCCCCAGGGGAGCGGTGGGCATGCAGAACTGGACAGTCAGAAAGAGCAGTTGTTAAGCTACTCAAAGTCTAGCAAAGCCAACATGCTAGAGCCCCAGTTTCTGCAAGCAAGCAGAAGTCCTCAAAATCCATCAGCCACTCTTGTCACAACTGAGGCAGTGACAGAAAAAAAGATCTTTAGTGGAGCTGCTAGAGGCAACGTCTCTGTTACTGAAGGTGTTCAAAGGAAAGACACTTCCCCTTCAAAACAAAAGGACAATTCTGTGGAGTCATGTGCTATTCAGAATCAGAGTCTTAAAACCACCCAAACATGTTCCAAAATTTCTACTGTCCAAAGCACTCCTGAAAAAGCTGTAGAAAAAGAGAAGCAAACACAGAAAGAGTTGCCTGCCGGACAGCTAGCAGCCCAGAGAAATTATGAACCTCTCCCTGCAAAGGTGGAGGTGGTCAGGGAGTCATCTCTGAAGGTGTCCGTCTCGAATGTGCTGACAACTAGTTATGCCAAAACCAAGGAAAAGCATTTTGTTGACTTTGCCATTCCACCTCAGATGCAAGGAAAAGTGCAGGCAGCTGGTCCCAAGACACAACCTAGGGATAGCAGAGATGCACTGAAGCAGCCAGGCAAAGATGATGTCACCAAAGCAAGTAGCTCTGTAGAGAAAGACACAAAGCAGAAGATTTTCAGCGAGTCCAAGAAAGTTATTGCAGAGTCAGAGAGTGAAACCAGTCCATCCAAATTGCTTCTGCAACCTCCAACAGAAGGTGATCCTAAAAATGGGAAGCTTGCACAGTGTCCTCCTATACAGAAGGACACTACCAAAGATTCAGGAAAGAAAGATCAGAAGCCACTCACCGAAATTCAGCTTCAGGCTACTGAGAGAGAGCTGGCCAACCAGGCTCCTCAGCAGCAACTTAATGCCTCAAGCTCCCCTGCTGTGAAAGAGTCTGTAAGCAGAAACTGTGCTGCAGATGTTCCGGTAGAACATGTGAAGCCTGCTGCTGCCTGTGTGCTGGAAAGCAGCAGTAATAAATTCAGGCCTGTCTCTGATAATAGTTCCTCTAAACCTAAGTACTCGGATAAACAGACTTTTTCACAAAAAACATGCACTCCAACTGTAAAAGAAAAAGATACCATTATTCAGGTGTCTGCCAGCTCCTGGAAAGATGGGAAATGTGCCAGTAAAAACGTGCAAGATACTTCCTTTGTTTCAGGCTCTATGAGAAAAATGAGCAATGAACACGTTCAGGTTGAAAGGCCTCTGGGTTTGGAACATGGGTCAGTATCCACCCTTCCAACGAATAGTATCACTCCTGAAATCAAACCCAAATCGTCTGCTGTTGGCCAGGTACCAGCAGGCCCAGAGAGTTCTAAGCTAATGCAAAGGCAAGAACCAGCAGGCTTTGGGGAATCTGCTGATCGAAAGCATCTTCACCTCAGTGAAAAACAAACTGTCTCTCCAAAGTTTTCCACTGTGAAAGACACTCTCCTGCTGAGCAAAGAGATGGAGAGAATCCCTAGTAACCAGATGATCTTGGCAGACAAAAAACCTGAAGGAAAAATATGCACTGACGCACTTTATGTTCAACATGACAGTGGAAAAGTAGAGCCTACCCTTTGCTTCACAAGCTGTGATGCCAGAGGAAAAGGAGCAGAAAAAGTAACCACAAGTAGCAAAAGCCCTCAAGATTCAAAAGGGAAAGGACATGCTAATCAAAAACAGCCAGAGGATGCAAACAAGCACGTGGCCACCAAGCATTCTTTGGCTGCTGCGGGGCAGAGCTCCTGTCGCGTGGCTGCAGTGCCAGGAAAGCCACCGACTCCTTCAGCCAATTTCCCTGAGTGCAGACAAGAAGCATCCACCTCATTCTCAGCCAAGAGCAATGCAGCTTCAGTGAAGGCTAAAGCAGCCTCACCTGAGCCTCCTGCAGGCATCTGCAAGGAACTGAATAAGAAAAGCACCTCTTCTGTAGGAAGTGGTAAGATGGGAATGACTAAAAGTATTTCCCTGATGACCTTGCACAGTGCTGCTGTTGCAGTTGAAACCCACCAGGCTGCTTCAAACCTCGGGGGGAAACCTGGAAATCAAGACAGGTCTTTTTCTGTTAGCACTGTGGATGTAAAGGGAAAAGATGCCATACAGGCTCAGCCTTCTGCTTCAAGAAAACAGAATGCAGGTAAAGATCTACCCAGGTCAGCAACTGCACCTGACCGCCCCAACGCACTTTCCAGCGACAAAGACTCGGCCCGGCAGCGGCGAGGAAAGGACGCTCTGCGGAGCAGTCCCCACAAAAAGTCCTCTTGACTCTAGTACCTGGCAGGTGGGACCGCAGGACTGGCTGAAAACATGTCAGTGTGTTTTGACTACCTTCAAACCAGCACGGTGTAGTATCCTTGTGCAGCAAAGATTTCATGTCACTGAAGCAAGAGGACAGAGGTTCTTGTGTTTTTTTCAAAATGCCTTCCCAAATGTAACCGGTAAAACTGTTACCATATAGTATTTGTATAAAAATACCTTTACAACTGAGAACTGTTGAAAATTTCCTCTGTAAATACGTAGTGATGTGTTTGGGGTTTGAATGTAGCATATATACCTTGCTGCTGATTGCATTGTTTACTCTCCCCTTTTTTAAAATAGTTGCTTTGCCACTTGTTTGCCATAGTCAAATATGGAAATTACTGAAATACAGACCTGGCATGGACATGCACAAACATTGGTCTGACTGGAAAACAGAAATATGCCACATTTTTACTTACTAAAAATCCTAGCTAGAGTTTAAAAAAAAAAAAAAAAACTAGGAAAGAATAAATATGGTGACTTATTGTGAGTTTTTACATGTATTTTTAATAATCAGATTTTGATCGTACTGTATCTGGCTAACTGCTTCACCAGATCTAACATGAGATCCAACTGCATCTCCCTACTGCACAAAACCCGTCTCTTAAAATAGGTATAATGAAAGCTAGGGGAGGAGCACTGCATCATCACCACATCCCAGGAAGAGTAGTGTTTTCTGGTGAAATGGTTGTTCTCGTCTTGTCCATTGGGAGTGTATTCTGTGACCTTCACCTCAGACAAGGCTGAGACTCTAGAGCACAGGCTGTTTGCTTAGTTTCTGCTGCAACCCTCTCTTGGTTTCCTTGAGCTTTTAAAATTCAGGTCCTTAACAGTGTGAGGCACAAGTATAAGCACATGACTTGCAGTACTTTATCCATCCCTGTTTTTATCAATTCAAAGTGTGTGTTATTATGACATACAGACTTGCATAACTAACTTCATGCAGCTGTAGCTTTTTTTTTTTTTCTTTTTTTCCTATTTTATGAATTGTGGTAAAAAGGGGAAAAAAGGCAATTTCAGTATCATATATTCAGAAAAGTTCAGGATATCTGAAGCATTTTAATACATAGCTGGGGCCTTACGTTGTAGACTTAACTTGCTGTTTTTAGCAAGTAATTCTGGGTTTCACATTCATTTCTAAATGCATTGAGTAGCTCCGTACATTTCATAACGTGATCTTTTTATTTGTATGCAAAAAAGTAAATACTGTAATTAAGAGAAGCATTTTTTGTAACAAAGGAACCTGTTGGAGCTATTTGGTGCTAGAATGTGACTGTCTTTTTACTTTTGCTAAACCTTATTTAAATTTTGTATACTGTGGAACATGTAGACTTTGATTGTTTTAGTGTGGAGGTATTCAGTATGTTTTGAAGGATGAAAGGTAAAATTTGAAACATGTACAGGAGCACTACAAAATATCTTGGTGGGTGAGTGTTTTTAAATGAGCAGGATTAGTAAGATGGTATTTTTGCTTATTTCTGTTGTTTGTATCCATGCTAGGGCTAAGCCTGTACCTGTTTCATTGGGGCTTATGGATTGTCTTTCTGTCTCAAAAGCTGTAAAATTGTTCATAAAAGCACAGCGTAATCTTGACTTGGAGATTTGCTTGACAGCTGATAGTGTACAGATTTCCTTCTGGGCAAGCCTTTATTACAGTGATTAGCTGAGTTGGATTACAACTAGCCTGTCACGGAAAGATAAAATCCCAAACAAGTCCTGAGCTTTCATGTGGCACTAGAACATTCATACTACCTTTCATGTGTTCACAGAGGAGCTAGTGAGTGACAGAAAATACTTCTGAGCAGTTTTGAAGAGAAATGGTCTCAACATTTACAGTTCATCTGTGCTTTGGCAGTTATTACAAACAAATGCTAATGCACTTCAGTATTCCCTTCTGAAAAAAAATTTTGTTTTTTTTTTTTTTTTGCATTATGGAAGTGTAACAGTGCTTAAGCCTGTGTTTATGTATTACCTGTTTGTTGGTGTATACCTTATCAGTGAGCTGTTAGAGATCCTCCTACCTGTGTGCTTCTTGGTCAGTCTTTCTGTGATTGTAGATCTGATGTGTTCCTTTGTAGACTTCCTGCTGTAGATTTCTCAGCTTACAAAAAGAGAGAAAAAGAAAAAAAAAAAGTTAGGGTCTGTGCAATAAAGTGTTTGCAGTCTTATTTTCTCTAAGAAACTCCTTATGGATGGCATAACTGTTGTATATTGAACACAATTATTTATACTTATGCAGTTGAATAATATTGAAATAAAACTTTAGCATGAAGGCGTGTTGTCAGCATTCTCTTTGGAACTGTTTTTTGCTGCTAGAACTTTGGACGTGTCTCTACTGTGTTGTGGTGGGGCCGGAGGGCACTTACTCTTTTGCTCAGTTAGCCGAGAAAGGCACATGGGGTTCAAGGATGTTGTATGAGAAATGTAGTCCAGTCAAAAGAAGGAGCTGTGCTATATTTGCAGAAGGTCTGAACGAATAGAAGGAGTATCTACTAGCAACTGCAGTAGGCCATAATGTGACACATAGCATCTCTTCCAAAATGTGTGTCATCATTCATCGCAGTAGTCTGGCTTGGTTTTGAGTGCTTTCTCAAAATACCATTTTTCTTTGATTTTTATTGAATTCATGACCTGAAGAAATGCATGGAGCATTTGTATTATGTGCATCCTCTTCAGTTTTTAAATCTCCACCTGCTAATATCAAATCTCCCTTTAATCTTTCTCACTGCATAAGGTCAGAGATGAGTGAACCAGACGGGAGAGAGCAAGCAGAGGACCTTGGCATCTGCTGGCTACTTGATGGATCCTCTTGGCAGGAGAAGCACAGATTCACATCTTCCACACCTTCAGTGCAGCAGTGCATAGAATATAATATAGAGAGTTTTTTTAGTGTTCTGTTGCCTCTAGCTAGTAGAGGAGCTGTGCACAGGTGCTTAGCACGTGCCAGGAAATGTCTGCCTTGGGGTTTATTATTTTTGTTTGTGTTTTGCTACTGCATTGTTTTCTGTGTTATGCTGCAGCTGTCTGTGTACCAGGGAAGCGTTGCAGAGTGATTGTCCCTAAAGCCAAAGGGTGAGGAGGGTCTGGAGGCCACGCCGATCTCTCGGAGTCACCTGGAACCCATCAGAAAGCAGGTGCCTGGCAAGATGGGTGCGTTGGTAGAGAGTGATGCCAGTCAGAGGAGTTCTGGGGGTGGGAAGGAGCTACGAGTGCTGAGGAACAATGCTGGGTTTGAGCAGCCCTTTCACCTGCTGTGCCCTGACTGGGCAGCAGCATCGCCACCATGTAAGATGTGAAATGCCATGTGCCCGGCATCGTGATCCATAGCCTCCAGGGCTGGAGGAGAGGGGCAGTGTAAGGGGTTTCTGTTGAGGAGAAACAAGTCAGGAGGTTACCCGTTCCTCGTGTGCTGTGGCTTCTCAACCTCACTTCTATCACCGTGGGAAAAGTGGCTCTGCACCCAGCTGGGGTGGGTGTCCTTTCATGGTGTGAAAGGGATATAGTGTGATCGACCTGCCTCCACCAAGACGATGTGGATGTGTGTCCCACAGTTCATGGCTGGGGTTAGTATGATTTTTTTTTTAATTCCTCTCTTCAGTGACTGCCTGTACAGCAGTGTTTGAGCGCTGGCAAACTCAAGTGAAGACTTAGGCAGAGAAGGGGTTTGAATGAATGGAGAGTAGGATGTGACACTAGAGGTTAGAGATCAGGTTGCTAAGAGTTGGGAGAATCAGGATGGGTGGAGAAGGTTGCAGAGATAGCAAAGCAGGACACAGACTACCATGGGACAAGAGAGAAGTGGGTAAAGATGAAGGTAAGATCTGGCACACAGAAAAAGCAGGTGTGGTCTAGATGGGGGAGCACGAGGATGTTTGAGAAAGCCTCCAGAGGAGGCCATAGCCTGCACATGTTGGGGATTTTCAGTTGTGCTTTTAAGAGACTGGCAAGTATAGTACAAGTAAGTGACTGGAAAAGGATGTCACCTCATTCTTTTCCAGGCATGGACTCAGATGGTGAATATGAGAAAGAGCTTAAAGACACATCATCCACATTAGGATCTTCTTTTAAGTCTGTGGATTTAAGAATTGGCCTGCCACCAATCACCCTGTATAAAACCTTTTTTCGAAAGCTGAATTGTATCTTATTGATAATATGTTTCAGCACAGTTGGGGAAAGAAGAACTGGGCTCTGAATTTTTTGTAAGATTGAAAAAAAGGTAAATGCTTACTAATCTTTGGAATGAAACTTATTAGCTAAAATCTGATGGAGTATCTTCTCTCTGCAAATACTCAGATTGAATTCTGTTTTGCAGAACATTATTTAGATTTGTACTGTACCAGAGTTTTGGTGGTGTCTAGCCCAGAAGCCAAGATTGTTGCAAGTTTAATTGTTTTGCTACCACTCACCCCAGGCAATTCACTTGGTGTCTTTGTGTGTTGGATCCTTGGCTCTATTTGAAAAATAGGAGATAAAAGTCCTGTCTTAAAATGATTGACTGCATGAGATCAGAGCATAATTGGGTAAATTCTATAAAGCAAAATAAATTTTAATGCCAAATCCCATTTATACCCTGGCTAAATAATCTCAGAATCTTTGACTTTACAGAACTTTAATACATGATCTGGACATTGTGGCATGTTAGTCATACAAAACATTCCTTGAGAATAAACAGCTCCTATATTCAGGGGTTGTGTATCTTGAAATACACGGTGTAGGCAGTCCAAGCACTGTTGCTGAAAAGTGTTGGTGTTTTACAGACAAATAAAAAAGCAAAGATCCTGCTGTGAGCAGGTCACGCGGAAAGTCATTCAAGAGAAAATTAAAATGTCAACAAATGACTCTATGATGATTATTATAAAAAATAACTTGTGCTGAGCAGGATGAGTAGGACAGGAAAGGGGGACATTTTTCAGAAAGTGAGGGTAAAACTGAATGTTGTGCTGGTACTGAAGTTGCTGATATTTGTAGGTATATAATCAGGTTATATATAAACGTGTGTGTATATAATTTGAAGCAAATTGCCTGCCAATTTGAAGCAATTTTTAGCGGCATTTTCAAGTTCTAAACTGTGTCATACTTCCTTTAAACTATACTATTTATCCATTGCTTTCTTTAGAAATACTTTCCACAACTTTAGAAAGAAAGCCATTTGAGACACACATCTGTTTTGGGGCATGCATGTGCATGGGAGCTCATATTAGAGCTCATATTAAAGGCTAATGCTCACTGTTAAAGGCTAATGCTGGAAAGCAAAAACTTAAGGTTGTTGGAGTTCTTATAGCACTTAAACTGCCCTGTTAGGCAATTTTCTCTTTTGCAGATTGCATTATTAGCTAATGCAATTCCTGGAGTTAGCTTGTTTAACCAGTTGTGTTTGCAGAGGGAGGGAAAAAGGTGCCTTTCATTTCTAGGCTGTCTCCAGAGCCTCTCAAAGACGAGTAGAGGAACTCTTTGATAGTGTGCCTTGCTCGGTGACATTTGTCAGATCAGCCTTTGAGGAAACCCATGTCTGATGTAAGCTGCCCCAGCCTGCTTTGATGCTCTGCTTTTTCAGTTCAAACTTGATGTGCGCTTGCAGGGTCAGGGAAAGCTTTTTGTGGATTGTTCTTCAGTGGCAGCAGAAACAGGGAATGCCTATGAGCAACACAAGCTTGTGAAAGCCAGCCGTGTCCTGCTGCCCAAAATATGGACGTGTTTATAGTCATCTGGAGAAGAAACATCAGAAAGCACCGTGTGTGCGGCGGCCGGCGTGGCCGCGGGAGGCGGCGCCGTACGGCGACGCAGGCCGCAGGCGCGATCGACGGCGTCGCAGAGCAGCTGGAGCCTGTGTGTTGGAGCCCGGCTCCAGGAATGTTCGATACCTGAGTATTAAACTTGGAGAAGTTAAAAAAGGCTGCTCGAATAGGAGTTTTTTATTTGACAAGAAATACCAGCTGTTCTTGTTGGTTGTTTCTGAAGAATGGGGCAGAAATTTTCCAGCAGAAATCTTTGAATTCAAAGATAGTATATTATGAAGGAAATTTTAGAGGAAATGCTTCTGGGGCAAGGGCTGTCACTGAATTTGAAGCCCCTGTAGAAAGGGCTGGAAGGGAGCTCTGTTTCCTTGCCTCACTGAGTAAGTGTGACCTTCAGGAAATGCACAAGAAGGTTGCGTCCTTCTGCGGAGACACCCTGGAAACAAGCACCTCTCTACCTTGAAGGTAGCTTGTTGTAGAGGCAATAGGGCCAGAAGTTGCATTATAATAACCCAGGTTAGATGAGAAGACACAGTGAGTTCTCATCATAGGCCTCATCAGACCCATGGCCAAATACACATGCTCTGTGCTGCCACTGGCTGTGTTCACTAATGGTGTCAGGAAGGGGAATTCAGAAGCTTCCCAAGAGTAAATAGCAGTAAATTCATTTTGCCTTCCCTCCCGCCCAGCTTTAGCATGTCCTGTTGGAACCAAGAGCGTGTCTTTACATTACTCCAGGAATTCAGGCAGCAGAGGTGACACAAAATAGCTGTGAGCACCATGCACTGCCTTCCCCTTGGCCATCTCTGCTTTTCTTTCCTGTTCCACAGCTGGAGGAAACAGCCCCTCTGCCCTGTCCCTCATTGACCCAGCACTGAAAGGCAATACGTGTTTGGTGAAGTCTCTTAGCTGTTGGTGTCAGCTGCTTTTCACAAGTGCAGGCATCTGTAGTGCCAAGTTCCCCCAGATTTTGACTAATTTTACAAGTTTTGGGGTTAAAGATGATATTTTTGATAGTCCTCGTTTATCATAGAGACAGATAGAGAGAGGTTTGAGGGGATGGCAAGATACTTTCCAAATTTCAAACAGATTTGCAGGAAATCAGAGAGAACCTGATAATACAGCCTGTTTGTGCAGGCATCTCCATAGCAGAAGTTACTCAAGTTCTAGGCTCAAGGCACAATTTTAGTTTTCAAGACCTGATGAAATAAGGATATTTTTGTTTTGCTAAAATTGTAATGGAAATTGAAAAAGCATTACAAAAGTTAAACAAAATACAGGCTAGGAACGAAAACTGTAGGTTGTTTTTCATTCTAATTGAATTGCTGTTTTCTTGACATTTTATGTCTGTTGTAGACTTTAGATTTGCTGGTATCTTTGCTTGAAAGAGCGAGCACTCCAGATGAAGAGGGCAACGCACAGCAAAATGCCCAGGACAGCTGCAATGATCCCCATAGTGCTGATCCCACAGTAGAGAGTAACAGTAGATAACTGAACACCAGCTAATGATTTGGGTTCAGAACATGTTGTTTCTTCAGGGTCTTCAATTTTATCCAGATTCTCCTTGTACCAGGTGATCAAATCAATATTGGAGCAAGTGCACTCCAAAGGATTGTAACTTAAATTGATTACACTGTGGCCAGGTAGGGACACTAGCTTGTCACGTTGTATGATCTGAATCCTATTGTGGGCAAAATTGAGATAGACGCTCTTAAGATGTGAAAATGCATCTGTGCTGAATGTGGTGAGCTTGTTGTGGCTCAGATCAACGTACCTCAGCTTCCTGAGGAAGTGAAATGCTTGGCCATCTATTGCTGTCAATTCACAGGATGCTAAAATCAGTACCTCTAAACCGGTTAACTGTTGAAGCAGTTTGCTCTTTGGCATGATCCCTGACTCAAAGATATTCTGACTGAGGTCCAAGACCCTTAGCTTTTCCAGGCCTTTAAAGAGATGGGAAATGCTACTGTTGATCTGGGAGGAGGAAAGATTCAGGACTTGCAAGAGATGAAGATTTCGGAAAGGCCCCTGTGAACTGCTGATGTGCAGCTGGGTGAAAGCTATGTCCAGCACCTCCAAGTTAGCACCTTCCCTAAAGAGCTCATCACCAACGTGGAGTCTGGAGTTGTAGCTCAGGTTCAGGTACCGAAGGCTGCTCAACCCGCTTAGTGCTTCGCTGCAGCAGTTGGAGCTTTCAATGTGGCTGTGGCTTAAATCGAGATGCTGAAGCTTTGCTGCTTTCTGCAAGCAGCCAGAGCCCAGCTGCAGCGTGTGCGTGTTTCCGCGGAGGTAGAGGTGTGTGAGGGAGGGGAAGGCAGCTGCGCTGGCATTGCAGAGGTGCTCGAGGAAGTTCTTGTTGAGAACCAGCTCTGTGAGCGCCATCATACCACTGATGTCAGGGGGCAAGGCGCTGATGTGCGTGTGAGTCAGGTCCAGCTTCCGCAGCTTGGTCATACAGCGAAATGTGGCAGCATTAAGGTTTTCAAAGTGCCGGAGATGCAGATAGACATCCTGTACAGTGATGTTGCAGAGGCCTTGTAAGTTGTCAGGGCTTAAGTAGGACTCCTTTTCCACGTCATTAAATGTTCCCAGCCAAAGCGTGTGGACTGAGGAGTTCCGCATCCCTGCCAAGATCCCCGGGATGTTGATGCAGCCCCCAAAATCCACACTGTAGAAACTGGACTGGAAAGCCCCAGGTTCAATGTACAAAATGTCATTGCCTTTAAAGATGAGTGTTATGTTACTGGTCTTCTGCAGGACACTGACATCTTCTGCTGTGATTGTTCTTATGTTGTTCATTTGGAAATCAAGATAGTGGAGGTTCTGAGTTGGAAAGTTGGGAGGCAACTGCAACGAAGAGATGTGGTTGCTGCCCAAGATAAGCGTGTCCAAGCTGTCTAGATTTGTCATGGGAATAAAGGACAGTTTGCTTATTCCTGTCTGTGTTAATACAAGCTGCTTCAGGGACTGGGGGCCGACAAATGCTGTGTCGGACAGAAACAGGAGCAGGTTTCCAGTGAGCACGATGGTGTGCAGCCGGTGGTTGTTGTAGAAGGCATCCTCGTACACCCAGCTGATCTGACACCTCGAGAAAACAACAGAGCCAGCATCAGTAATCTGTCACCTCAGCAGTTTCCATTACTACATGGTAACCCAAATGACATTTCGGGGATGTAAAAGCTCATAATCAACAGCCTTTGCCAGAATAAAACAATGATTTCCTCTGCAAAGGGCTCTCACCTAGGATTGGTAAACTCACTTTAAATGCAGAGTCCTCATGAGGAAGCTGTATTACAGCAGAGAAAACTGCCCTGAAATGATGAGTGCAAAATCCCTGTTAAGGAGACATTAGTGGAAGTCAGGGAGACATGACGGTTTTTTTTAGTGTCAAACTTAATTTTATTAAAATATCTTTTTCTAGAGAAAAGATGAGCACTTATAAGCACTGAACCTATCTTTGCTCAGGTTTTATGAACAACATTTTTAAGGAAAAGTGAATTAAAAAGTCATTCTAGTCATGTTGTTGGTCTTAGCAACTGCAATGTGTGGAAAATGTATTTCACCCATTCTCCAGCAAATGACAGTTACTGGAGGAGCAGCCCACTTGTAACAATCTTGGTTCACGAAAATGCTAGCAATTGCCTGGAGATGGTACTGCCAGTTTCCCTGTGCTGTTGTGGGCTCTGGGAGCCTTCACCTCTGAGTGAGGGCGGACAGTGTTGACCAATGAGACCTCACAAGAAGGTGAGGATGATCTACTGTACCTTGTTAGATCCAAGGATAACAGACTGCTCAGCTTGGAGAAGGTTGAATTGTGAAGGGTAGGAAGCAAGTTGAAGCTGAAGTCGAGGATTTCTGTGGTGACAGGTAGCTGTTCAGGAATTTCTGTCAGACCTAAACCTTCACAGCTATAGCTTTTATTGACTGTAATCTGTGGAAAATACATAGTTAACCTCTAAAACACAGACTCTGAATATAAATATGTAAGTTGCACACTTTAAAAAGCAAAGAGAATTTTGAATTATTTAAAAATGTAGCAATCATAACTGTGAAATCTTAACATAGGCTTGAAATGCAGAATCCCAAGACTATATGGAGTGCTTTTGAATAGCTCTTGTACTGATCTGAAGTGTCCCATCTGTACTATTGTGCTTCTCACAGTTAACACATATGAATAATCTTTATTGTTCTGGATGAATTATTAATCCATAAGAAAGACCTTTCACAAAGTACTTTTAATATTTTTTCATGAATTCTGTAAGACAGCTTAATCTAAACTTCATGAGAATCTTGCAGAGTGGAGGAAGAAGAGCAGGCCTAGAAAAGTTCAGGTTAATAGGATTTGAGCTGCTGTGAGAGAATGGTAGGAACGTTTGGCTCTTGCTGGTGTTGATAATATCCGACACAGCAAGTCTTCGAATTTTCTATGTAGACTTTTCAGTTTAAGTGGAAGAAAAACCAACAACAACAAAAACTGTTATGTGGAAAAGTCTACTCTTTGAATACCAAAGGAATTCATTAAACATATCTGATCTGCCTGTGTCTCCGGGCAGTGGTGCAAAGATAGCACTGCAGTTGATCAAGGCTTGGGCCTATGGATGTGGATCCACGCATGGAAACCCAGCCCTAGAATCGCCTGGTGCTGCTGTTTCAAGCAACAGAAATGCTCAATGTATTGAGCATTGCCAGGGGCTGCACAGCAGTGATCAGTAGTTAACACACACGGTGCAGCACAAGGCAAGTGAGGCTGAGACCACCAGCAGCACCCTCCTGCCCCTGCTGAATCCACTAAAATTATTTGGTGCACAAGGCTCGACTGGGAGGGATGAGGTCTCTGGACAAGCTTGGCGGCAGCAGCAGCTTTGCAAACATCTGCCAGGAAGCTCAGACTTGACTCATGCACAAGCGGGCAGGAGCTCTGAGTACATGTTAAATGGTTGGCTAATCTGACCACAGTATTTCTTTGTCTCACCATCTCTTAGCTAAGAGAAACATTATTTAAACTAAGTGCACCAACATCTTGGGGTATAATTTGCAGCTTTGGGGTTACCTTGGGCAGCATGCAGCTGAAAGGGCCACCATAGGAGACCACGAGCTCGTGGCTGGAGCGCTCTGCCGTGTGTGCAGCCGTGCGCTCCAGCCTGGCCGGGCAGCCCTATCCACTGCCTCCTGAGGGCTGCCCAGGGAAGGAGCTGCCTGTGCAATGCTGACAGGAGGCCTTTGTGTGAGGAGAGATGCTAAGGTACAAATGATTTGTGTTCTGGGGCTGCCCTGCGTTTTTGTTTGGGTGCGAGTGTGCAGCCCCCCGGGGCATGGTGCATTGTGCAGACCTGGCCACATGTGCATTGCCTGGCTGCTGAAGACCAAGCAGAGCTACTGCCCTCTGGCAGGATGGGAGAGGAATGCACTCATTGAACAGCCCCACTGAAGAAGGAAAAGCTCTAACAAGAAGAAGGTCGGGGGAGGCTCCTTGGCCACCCCCTTCCGTGGGGGGCATTGGGCTCTGGTGGGGCCGTGTCCCCGGGCCACGGTGGCAGCGGGTGCAGAGCCAGCTCCTCTCCTCCCAGTGATGCACGGGCTGGGTGTCCATCCACAGGCACCTAGATCATGTCACTACAGAAACAGCCGAAGGCAGGCTGGGATAAAGCCGGGGCCTTTAGTACTGATGAGCAAAAAAGACCCCATGGAGCTGGCTGCTGTAACATGCAGTTTGAAAGAAAAAAAAATGCTAT
>NW_010584414.1:69669-96069 GCF_000705375.1 Tinamus guttatus | reverse complement strand
GTGGAAAAGCTGTTTTTCTTGTTCTCACTGTTTTCATCTGATACAGCAAGTCCTAAACTGCAAATACCCATTTATGAGCAAGAGACACCATCATTGCATCCTCTACAAATTCCTGTATAGAGCATAGCATAAGAGACAAAATCCTCATATCTGTTCTCTGTCTAGCTCTGATACTTGCTATAAATATCCCTCTGAGATTTTGTCATCTTTCAAGCTTTCTGGAGAGTAAAAGGGCAAATGAAAAAGAGATAGCGATGGTGCATGGACATGTGTGAGAATGAGCAAGGGAAAGTGAGCGCCTGCGCGAGTGACTGATTTAACCCAGCACATTTCAAGACATCCGCTTTATTTCTCTGATAAAGGCTTTCAGATCCCCCTGAGAAAACCTCTCAGCAATTTAAAACAATCAGATGTCAGCACACAAGTAGGCCTCCAAGACTGATCATCTCCATAAAAGATTCCTTTATCTCAGCAGAGAGCAGTGCCCATCACTCACCTCGGTGCACATCGTGTCTGCCGCGCTGTCTTCCCGGCCAGCGCAGACCAGTGCTGTGAGAACCAGCAGGTATAAAAAAACAGCCATTGTGTTAGGTGTATTCCTAATAGGGGTGATCTTCTGATACCTTCTCTTAATCAAAGTAGAAGAGGAAAGCAAGGCTGAGGCAAACTGGAGCAGCAACTGTTAGAAAGCAGGCTGTAAGAAAGGAGCGCTTGCCAAAACTCCCAGGCTTGGCACCAGCAGAAATGGCAGTTTCAGAGTGAGAGAGGAACTTCCTTGCTTTAAATATAGTCAAATGACTGTACACTGATGTTTTTCCCAGACAGAGTAGGCATAAAACACGGAAGGCGAGAGAAATTCATCTTTATGTTCATGTAAGACAAAATTTCCCCACTAAAGGCAGTGGAGTTACTTGAGGGTGAAATAGGAGGCAGAGCGAAAAAGAGGGATGCAGCTTTCCACCAGCATGCAATTTAATGCAGTAAAACATCTCTTGAGTTGGACAGTTTGGTGATGAAGCTCACAAGAGTCTGTAAAACAGCTAAAGCAGAGGCACAAGTCCTGCAACTTATTTCTCTTCTGGGTTTTTGGTAAAAGAAACTTTCTTTTTGTAAAAGGAAGCACTATGCTGAAGAATGTTCTTCATTAGCAACTGCAAACACTCAAAAGTGTTATCTCCATTTGCAAATGAACTCTTTTCCCCTGCTATTTTGATTATTGATGCTGATCAGCCTTCTGAAGGGGAGCCATGTTGCTTACAAGCTGCAAGGCAGGCACTTTTGGGCTTTTTCTTATACCTTTCTGGGTTGTAAGTCTACGGTAAAGCCTCTCAGGGGATCTACGGGGCAGCTCCCTCCCCTTGTTAATGAAGTGGAGGGGGCAGGCTGGGCCACCTCGGCACCCAAGAGGTGCCTTGGTATCCCCCGAGCCCTTGGTGTGGGTGAAATGTTAGCCCTGCACATTTCTGGTGTCTGGTGGTGGCTGTGGCTGCCAGGGTGCGGAGAGGACAGGACACCTCTGCTGCAGCCCCCAGTACACTCATGTTCTTTACCTGTTCTTATAGACAGTTCCACATCTATTGAAATCCTGTTCTTCCCGAGGTCAATAGCAAAAAGGTCAAACCAATTAAATACTTGAGATGTTTAATTGCTTTTTTACTTGGGGCTTCCATGGAGCTGCTCGAAGGTCTTACAGGTGCAGCAGTGGGTCCCTGTGTGGGAAACTGAGTGATGTAGCCTTAGCGCAGCCTGAGAGATGGATGTGGGAGTCCGGATGCCTCCCCTGGCCCTTGCAACCTGCTGCTTGTTTCTGGCAGGGTGCAAAGAGTTGGAGGTAAAAAACCTTCCCTTAAGCTATCCGTGTCAGAAACCTCAGTTTTAAGAAAAATGTGCTGTTTTGCAAGTAATGACCTTTAAATCAGGAGGGGATATCGGCTTAAGATAATCCTACCTCTTTTTTTTCATTTTTGTTATGCTATCTATTGTGTTATCTGGCTGGGCATAAATACTCCAGTATTGGGCTATACTCATCAACTTTTTTTTTTTTTTTTTTTGATTTTGGGGGAATGGGAAGCTTTGTGATGCAAATAATGAATTCTAGAGGCTGCTTCAATTTTGAGTAATGAAGATTTCATTATAAAATTGGTACTGGATGACTGAAGTTCTACCTTTTGTTCATGCGTACAAGCAATTGCTGAGCTTGGAAAAGAAGCCTAATAATCAGAAATGCTTGAATTATTCAGTGCATGTACCCACCGGAGCCGTTTTGCTCTTTGTGCTCACAAATGAGCAAATCAAAGAAGGTAGAAGTGTTTTGCTGGGATAGTCTGTGTGAGGAAACGCCAGTTAGGATGGATGGCATTTCTGTGGGTACCTGGCATAGCTGCAATCTTCAGCCATGCCCGTGATGGCAGCAGGGTGATGAGATGCCCTGCAGGTCCCTGGGGCACCCTGGGCCCCTCGCAGGCTCATTCGCCTTCTGCGTTAAGACAGGAGGATTCCCTTTCCTGGTTTCTAGTTTTTATGCTGGTGACTCTGGTTTGTAAGTGCTGGGTGAACCCGTCGTGCAGCACAGAAAACCTGTTCGGAGGGTTTGTCAGACCACAGGAGTCGCCAGGAGAAGCCTCTTGGGAATATTTGTTAGTCGGTTGGCTCCAAGTCTTCCCGTGCAGGTTTAAGCACACGTGTGTGCCGGTGCTGGGCATCGGCTGCTTGCCAGCTCACAAGCTGGTTATCGCTTCTGGAGGGCTGAGCAGCTTGCTAAGGGGTCTCACATGGGCACAGGGAGCACACACTGTCCCTCCCTTCAGCTATGGGGAAAACAGAGGTCAAAAGACCAGTGCAGGGCCACGTGCTGGAGATAGGAGCTGTGTCGGGCTCGGGCCTCTAGAGGGCTCTTCCTTTCCAGGGAATGGGCTATTGCTGCTCTTAGCGAGGCCCCATAGGGACCCGTAGATGGGTTGGTCGCACCAGACGGTTCCCTTGGCACTAACTCTCCAGTGCTCCGCAAGTGACTTTGTCACGCAGGTCCCCTTGCCTTGAAGAAGGACAGTCCTCCGAGGAGGGCTGGGAATCCCCTTGAAGTTCTCCATTTTAAAATCACTTCTGCACTAGGTTTGAGGAACAGCTCCTGAACCTGGCCCAATGAGGGTGAATCACCCATAGCTGGTGCCTGCCTTCCCCACGCCAAGGAGGTCACGGTGGCCAGGCAGCTGCCCGGTGCCCCGCGCTTCAGCGTCTCCAGCACGAAAGCCTGCGGGTGGTCGGCCGCCGGTGCCGGAGCGGGACGCGCTGCACTGTGCCCCTCGGAAACACCTGCAGTGAGGGGCTGCGGCGGGAGGGTGCACCAAGAGTGCCGCAAAAACCATCAGATCACTGGGGCTAGTGTGAGACATGGTAATCATGTGCAATCCCGCAGCTCCACGCCACAACGTTTGATTTTGTTTTTTAAATTTAGTTTTATTTTTTTGAGCCCTGAATGGGGGGATGTGACCCTGTCTCTGAAGGCTTTGTGCACATGTGCAAGCAGGGAGCAGAGCATGGCTGGGGAGATCAGCATGGTGGAGACATCCAGACACAGGGGCCTGTGTGCATGGGGTGTACGAGCTGCTCCTCGGAGGGTGCTGGGCCGTGGTTCTGGAGCGAGGGGTCTCCCAGATCACTTGTCCTCACTCAGCTTTTGCCTGTGGCAGCTTCCATGCGATCTCAGGTCCAAGTGGCTCTGCAGGCTTGTGGCGGTGCTGAGCCCCAGCCAGCTCTCTGCGGCGCCACAGATACTCTCTTTGTCAAGGGGGAAACCCATGTCATTTTTTACAGGGCAGAATGAATAACCTTCAGGCAAAGGTTGCAGTTTGCTGGGCACCTGGGAGATGCCGTCCTTCCCGGCGCCCAGCCGCATCCTGTGCTCTGCGTGCGTCGGCCAGGAAGCTGGTGTTGCCGCCATCTGGGAAACGCGGCCACATGAAGCCCTCCCAGCAAGCACAAACCGAAAATAGCCAGGACAAAGCTGCTACGTGGGAAGGAAATAGCTGATGGGAATTAGTGACTGATTCATTACTGATGTCTTGAAATATGGCTGTGCATCTGCAAAGCAATGCCTCAGTATGCTCTCCCTGCAAACACTGCTTTGGCGTGGCTACGGTTGTGTGTTACCCTCCCTGGCTATGCTGGGATTTTTCAAAAAATCTCCTTTGGAAAATGCTTTGAGCAGCTTAGTGCTGGAGCCACCTTTTTCTGCATAAAGCAGCCATGGATCTATTTTTTTTTTATTGAGGTAAAAAATGGTCATTTTTTTTTCTGCTAAGCAGGTCAAACACTCCCTTATGCTTATCATATAAACTTTGCACTGTGTTTACATTACTATACTTTTATATGCTATACTCTTATATCAGTAATAAAAAGTCAAGATAAAAATGTAGATTTTGATGATAAATGACCGAACTCTCTTCTCCCCTCCTAACTGGGAGATGCTGGATTTTTGCATGACAAGCTTGAAATGAAGTTGCATCTGTAAATCAGTACCAAGCAACCAAGCAATAAAAAAGGGATCAAAAACCTCACGAGATTTCCTTTTTCTAAGCTGATCTGTTCGGTATGGCCTGAAGTGGCTCCTGGGGAAGGCAGCTTCCTACCTATGGCATGGAGAGTCTGGAAAGCCCCTTGAAGCTGAGTTTCTGTTCAGCTGCCTTCATCTAACTGCCCTTATTAGCCAGGCTGTGAGCGGGTTTTTCCAAGACCCTTAACACAGGCAGGCTGGGCTCAGACCCAGGCTTTTGAGAGCAGTGACAAGCATCAGGCTGCCACTCTGATCCGGGCAGGTGAGCGCTACCACTGGGACCTAAAACCCTTGCAACGCAGGGGGAAAAACCCACCTTGGGTGGCTCTGCAACTGGCTGTGCTCACCCACAGGCCTTGGAAATAGTGAATAATATCTCTGTGGAAATTGTGAATAATACCTCTGCATGCTTTTTTTTTTGCCCACTCCACTTCTCTATTTCAAGGACAAGAAAGACAATGTTTTTTTTTTTTTTTTTTTTTGTCCCCAGGTCAGATAAACATATTAACATCTGCTTCTTTTCCAGTGAGAGCCTTTCCCTGATCAGCACCCGGCCAGGTGCCAAACAGTGTAAGGTATCCCTCCTCAGCACAGCTGTGTTTGAGGTAACAGGGAACGTACGCGCTGCTCCAGGTGGGGGTATGCTCAGTCCCGAGTTCCCCTTGCTGCAGGCGTTCATCTGCCCTTGGCGCGACGCTTTCCCTTGCCTTTCTTCGGAAATGTGCCTCGTTTTTTCTCCACTTCTTATCTCCCCAGCGATCCTGCCTTATTGCCGTGCGTGAGCTCCTGATTGATAGACACACGCCGCTGCGGAAGGAGCGAGCAGAGTGCGCAGCTTGGGGCTTTGCTGCGTGTCCAGGCTGGGTGAGTTTGTCACACCCAGGCCTGGAGCAGCAGGGTCATGTTCAGCTCTCTCATAGACCTGTGGGCGAAGGCCCTGCCATGGGTACCTCACTGCAGGATTTGGTGTGTCTGCAGGAGTCTTACCCAGCAGTGGCCTTCAGCCAGGCTTCGGTGGTGGCTGCTGTGCCCCGGAGCTTGGTGCTGCAGCTCGGCTTGTGCTCACGTATTGCGCCACCTCCACAGCATCAGCAACCTTCATACTGACACTGTAAGCAGCCCCCAGCAGAGCATGGGGGCCCGGGAGCCCTCCCTGTGCTGCCAACCGCTGCCACAACTCAAGGGGAAGGATCTGCAGAGCGAGCAGCCCCCGTGGTGGCCGGGCTCCAGTGTCTGTCGCGCGCCGATTCGGAGCTCTGGCCTGGCAGCAGGCGCCGACAGTCAGCGTTTCCTCTGCCAGAGGGGCCCCTCGCCTGGCTGCACTCACTGGCGCTTGTGGTGGTGAGGTGGTGTTTCCTTTATCTTGTTTAGCTCTTGTTCCTTATTTTGTTGTCGGCTGCTGGGAGCCGTTGGTCCCTTCCCCACGCCACTTGCTGCAGGGCTGGGTGCTGCGTTACCACTATGTGTCTGTGCACCTTGCAGATGAGTGGGATTTCACGCAAGGAGGTTGACACATCTGTGCTTGATGGTCTATGCTATAGCAGCTCACTGATGTCTTTTGCGATTCATGGGATTTTTGTCTGTCCCCTTAAGCCTGACAGATTTCATGTTTTCCTTCTAAGTGGTAATAACAGGGCTGTAGTGTAGAAGAAAAAGGATGTGCCCTTGATGCTCAAATCCTCCTCTCAGCTCTCCTTTCTCCCACAACGTGGATTAAATTCCCTTGCAAAATAAATCGTGTAATCAAAGCCAAAGGATAAAAATTGGAGTCTGGTTTAATAGGAAGATAAATTTAACTGTGTAGTGGGAAAGAGGGAGTAACAAATTATTTTCAAATATAACCCATGGATTTAATGCAATGTATTGTTTCACATTTGTGCCTGAAAGCATTGCTTCTCCGAATTGGAAGCCCTTGCAAAGATGGGAGTGTGTTTAAGTGCTGGAATGCAGCTATTCTCTGTGATTTATGAGCACACACAAATGGGTACATACACTCCTGAAACAAACTGTAGAATAAGAAGGAGAAGCTAGATTATAGAGATAATAAAAAGTACAGAGTAAGATGGAAACATAGCTATAAATTAACCGATAAAGGCAGAGAGCTGAAGGAGGGGAAAAGCAGTTTCTTTTGGAGGCGGGCTGAAGCTCGCATTGGAGCTCTGTGTAACAGCACCCAGCCCAAAGTCTTTCCACAAGCTCTGAGCAGGTCCATACAGCAACTGTGCAAATATTGTATGTCAAAATCAGATAAAATGTACTGTTTCCATTGGCTTTGCACTAAGATTTTTTTTTTTCATTTTATTCAAACCTGCAACTCAGAGTGAAACTGTGGGAGGCAAGGGACTAATGAATCTCCTATGGATGGGAACCAAATCCAGAATTGGCACATGCATATGAGAAACGCGTTGCCAACATTTTTCTACAGCTTTTATTCCTCTTCAGTGTTGTTTGTTCTTGCTCTGCAGCTGATGCCCACGAGATGGGGCTCTTCCAACACCGCTGCTCTGTGCTTCCTCGCAGCCCTTTTGCAGAGCTGCTGGGAGATGGCAACGGCACACTACCACGCATTTTATTTCTATGACAATATTTCTAAATTGCATAGGCCTTTATGAAAAAAAATGCATCCAGAAAAACCTCATGAAGTATGATATGCATTTTTGTCAGGCCTCATTGTCAAGCAGCTCCTTAAAAATGAAGTGCCAAACCTGCCCGTGGTGGCAGTGGGTTTTTGCTGGACAATGTGCTGTGCTGGAGGGCAGCTCTGTCCCTTCCTTATTCTGGTGCTGCAAAGGGAAACCCAGGGGGTCCCACTGCTCTGCATGCAGGTGGCAATGTGCAACGCGTGCCAGCCCTTCATGGAAGGCCCCGTTTCCTTGTGCAAACTGCAAGACGTTCCCACTTTTGCATCCCTTGCTGCCACCAGCACCCACCCCTTCCCTTTCTGCTTGGTCGTCCCCATTGGCCTCACTCCCTGTGAATTCTCACAGTGGAAGGAAAAGCATTTAGATGGTATTTTCCTGTTATGCATGCTGAAGAACCTCTTCTGCATGATCTGGCCTTCAATCAAGTCACGTCTGTGAAGCCAAATGCCTGATTTCCCCCCATTTGGGCCGCTTTCCCACCTGCACCATGTAGGTGAACAGCAGCAGCTGGGGCCATGACTTTCATCATGGGAGTTTCTAGAGAAACTGTTGTAATTAGGGCCAGGATAATATGCAATATTCATAATACCTGAAGGGAACATAATCTGAAAACATTTTGTTTGCTGTTCGTGTTGTGAGCTGTTGAGGGCTGCTTTGGTGTTGTCAAGTTAGTGTTTTCTGCACATGTATCTGTTTGCATGAAGAAGATAAGCAGTTATCTTTGCAGAGAGGTGTCGTTGGCAACACGCGCCTGCCTCAGAGCGGCTACGGCCATGATAACGGCTGTGCAGAGCAGGTGGAGCAGAGGTTTCGCTCCTGAGGAGGCACCGGGGGAATTTGTTTGGCAGCTTATTCCTCCCTGCTCCGTCGACAGCAGGAAAGCTGATTGCTGCTTCCCAGGCATGCGAGGTCTTAAATTCTCACTGCCAGATGAATTGGCTGTGTGGAAATCACAGCAAGATAAATAGGGTTCAGCTATTTAGGGCAGGGCGCTGTCACAGCCAGATCTGGTAACACTGCACCTGTCCAAGTTCCCATGCGAAATCTTAATTTGCAAAGCCTGCATCGTAAAAGGTCTGTTCCATACGCTTTAAAAGGGCCCTTCCCCCACTCCTCCTCCCCGTTCCCTCCTCCCATACACCCCATGCTTTATAACAGAGAACATAACAGGGGAAACTTTGGAGGAAATGCAAAAACCTCTTGGCAGGTATAGCTCCCAAGCAGGGTGTCATCCTCTTTCCAGGAATTGCTGGAACTCAAGCAAAATCTCTGACATGCTGTAGGTATTCTGCAAGCAGCATGGTCTCTTCAAGACAGGGTCAGTGACAGAGTCACTGTAATTTCAATGCATTTACCCTTAAGACCGTCCCACAGTGACTGAAGAACACAAGCAGGAGGCTCTAGGGAGCAGGCAGAAGTTGGGTTGTGCTGCTGCTGGGATACACGTTGCTGTAGTTGCCTTCCCATCAGCTGAAAATTGTTCATCTGTCTTCCCCTCTCAAAGTGACTTTCTTTGATGTAGTGCTCTTTGGGTTGATGCTTTGCCCCTGTTGCCCTTATTCTTTTGTGGACAGTAATAGGGATGCTAATACAGATTCTTTAAATATAGGCTTAAAGGCCTAATTTTCATAAATGTGTGGGCATAATTGTGCATGCCTAGCACGTAGCTACCATGCACCTCGTCTGTGTGTGTGCAGTTGCCATACTTGCCTGTCTGGATCCGGTTTGCACATGCAAGTAGTTGTGTGGGTGCAGTGACTTGCCATTTGCATGTTCAAATACAAACGTGTGTTTCAAATCGTTCAAGAAAACCTGAAATGCATGGTCGTGCGTGCGTGTTTGGGTTTAGATGGGTAAGGTTTCCTGGGCATGGACAAACGTCCATAACTGTTTACGGACTCCACTGCTGTGTAAATTCCTTCCAACTAACTGGTCCAGGTCCTGAAGTGTCTGACTTAATCTGCCTCCGGGAGAGCTGCCCAGTTGGAGGGATGGATTGCTCCGCGTGGGAGTGCGATGCGGGGAACGCTGCTTCCAGAAGGAAGGGATGGGTGAAAAGCCCCGTGAGCCCAGCTGGCCGGTCAGCCCAGCAAGCAGGCCCCTGTTTTTTTCCCGCCCCGCCGGGGGGCCTGGAGCAGCCCGGCCCGGTGGCCCCGCAAGGCCCTGCAGCACCGTGAGGGTCAGCACTTCTCCCCTGCCATTCTTTGCCAGCGCAACGAGGCACGTGCTGGCTATTTATAAACACCCCTTCCATGGCTATTTATTTAGAAGACAAAAAACAGTAAAAGGAGCTAATAAACGGCCATATAAATATTACTGGTTGAAAGGCCTGGGCTAGGAATTACTTGGTAAGGGTGTGAGTGATTTAGGCCAGTGATTATTTAAGACACGGGGTGTGATTGGATTTTTAGGATTTGGAAGGATTAGACTTGCTTGTGAACTGAGTATTTAATTTCTCCTCAATTTCAGCCCATTCTTTGTAAATTTTAAAACTGCAAACCATCATGCCCTTGGTCCAAGGCACATGACAGACTGCTAATTTTCCCACTTCCACTTAAACTAAGTACTTTCCTCAAGTATTACTAATGTTACAAAAAAGGTTTTTTTTTTAGTAGCTCACACTAATCTGTGTGTGTGCATGTGTGCATGCACATGAGTAGGGACATGTGTTTCACAACAGGTTTTTGTGCTTGTGAGTCACAACTGAACTATTAAACCATAACACATGGTTGACATCCGGAATGCACTCAGAAGTTTTTGTCATTTAAATATGGGTAGCCATGGATTGCTACTTTCCTCTAAAATGTAACCAGATTTTCTTTATTCTGAGCCTATTGGTGTCACTTGATCAATACATAAAATATTTATTTGTTCAGTCCTGCTTAAAAATACATGCTCAGAGACAGATCTAAACAAAGATTCTGTTCTGTCTCTCTTCAAATAAAAAACAATTGCTTATCATAAGAATATTAAGAAAATTGCATATTTTCACTCTGTAAGAGTCTGCACTTGTTTGGAGCACAAGGAATCACCTGTTAGTAAATTGAAGTAAGAATTGCAGACAGATTATCTTAGTGTTTGAGTCTAATTAATTGTATTAATTCCTCAAATGGATGTCTCTTATTTGGCTGGTTTTAAAGACAGGTCAAAGAATGGTAGCCTTGCTGTAGTGTGGAGCTGTTTATCTTGCCTGTGTTTCACACTGGGCTATTTCAGTGCCTTCCCTTGTCTAAGGACTTGTTGCTGTAGGCTGGTATGCTTCTATGTAGCTAAAATTTTTGCTTTCTTGTTGAAAATACAGTAGAGATGCCAACCAGAACATTGTAATTAAGGATATGTTAAATCTTATGCTGATGCAGAGGTTTAATGAAAAGCGTCATCCATCTGATGCTGCTATGAGTCAAGCAAAATGGGTGGATTGGGGGAATTGATTCTGGCTCTGATTCAGAAAAACATTTTAAGAGTATTTTTCATTCTGACTCTAATCAAGAAATCACATAAGCACATTTGTAGCTTTAGGGACAATCTATTTTTCCATAGACCTCAGGGAAAGATGTTTCCCTGATTCAGAGCTACCTCACAAAGGAAGCAGGTCCCATTTGAGACCTACGTCATCCCATCTCTCTGAGTGTAACCTTAGCATGTCGATAAGGACCCTTCTTTGCTCAATCTGGGCTGTATAAGAGGGTTGACTTTACTACTTCAGAAAAAGAAGGTGATCAAGGTTTCTATAGGATGAGGATGTGAAAGTTTGTGTCAGAGGGTTTTTTCAATCTTTGGCTTCAGCATAAAAAGCGGCAGTGGTGCTGCAATACTGAGATGCCTTCAACTGTTGTAGCGGTCAATAAATGTAATTAAATGTGGGATTTATAATGTGGTTCAGTGTAAGGTCTATAAGGACTTCATGGGCAGTGTGTAGTTGGCTATGGCAGGTTGGTCACATGTAGGCAGCTCTGGTGATCCTTTAACTACATGGCTGACCTGTCAGCTTTTCAGCCTTTCACGTTCTTTGAAAACTTTTTGGAGCAGTTATGTTTCAGACCCAGATGTTTGATTCATCACAGAAGTTTTGTCCAAAATAGCTTGGTAAGGGCTGTGTGCCTGTGTCTGTAGGTGGTGGTTTGTGCAATGCAACTGGTGCAAAATTATGCAGTCTCGAAGGATTTGTGCTCCCAGGTGGGGCAAGCACAGCTGAGTGCTGCCGGGGGTCCTCCAGACGCAGCCTGGCTGCTTACGGCAGACAGCAGGCCCGCGTTGCTCAGCTCAGTGTTCAAGGTTAAAGCAGAGCCCATAAAGCTCATACAGGCTGGGAGGTGGCATCGGAAGGTCCTCGGCTCTCAAAGTGGACCCGAGCTGCGCATTCATATCAGTTTTGTTCTTCCAGGGTACACTGGCAGTATACATACAGCATCTCCCTAAGATGGGCACTGACGAGGCTGCAGTAGCCCTGGCCTGGCGCCCCGGGGGCGAGAGCCCCGCGCCGGCTGCGTGGGGCCGTGCGCGGCTCCTGGCAGCGCGGCTGGCGGATCCGGTGGCACCAGAGTCCTGCGCTACAAGCAGCAATGGAAACTGTGCTGTCAAACTGTCAAAACCCATCTCAAGTTTGGATATATCCAGACATGCTGCTTTTTTTTTTTTTCTTTTCCTTCTCCCCTGCCCCACTGCCTTTATAGGGATTAAAGCTTATTATAAAGCTTATTATTACGGTTATCTGGTTCTTCTGGTTGTAAGGCTCTATTTTCAGTTGCTGTGTAGCTTTTGATAAGCACGAGCCTTTGAGCTGAGCGTTTCCTTGCCAGTTCTCTGTGTCAGGCTGATTTTGCTGCGAAATAGCAGCCGGGGTGGTTTGGCCATTTCTGAGCACACATTTGGGACTGCATGGAAATGTTGGACTGCAGGGCAAAGGTTCCTGCAGACACACGAGTGGGGTACAGGAGCTATCTGCCAAATCCAGGTGGGAGAACTGGGACCTCAGCAGCCTTTTGCCATCACCAGAAAAAATCTGTGGACACTGCTGGTGCCTTTGAGACTTGTTCCCATGGAGGCTCAAAACTTTGACTCATTTTTTTTGCAGAATGAAGGTCATCACCTCTCACACCTCCTTTCCCCTGGCCCATCTCCCAGAGCTATGGTGAAAATTAGGTTATGTTTCTGAAGTACTTGCTGATGATGTGGTGCCACAGGAGAAAAACAGACATAAATTAGTAAATTATGCTGTGGAACTGTGTTTTGAGGATTGTTGAAAATAAGCCTGTGCAACATTAAGGAGGAAACAGAATGCTCAGTCGTCGGTCCTCGCTCGCCCTGAGCACTTAATGACATGTTTTCTGTGGAAAAAAAATGATATGATCATGTTAATTAAAGGCTATGCCAGAATGTATACGTACAAGGGGGTAATTGAAGGATGCTGAATGTCTGCCAACTTGATGTTACCTAACTGGCTTCATTTTCAACTGTCCTGTATTTATTTATTTTGGGGAAGTCATAAGAAAGAAAGATATTTTAGTAAAACAGCAAACTTAGCAAAGTAGATGGGACTAGTTTCTCGTTACTTTATGCCTCATGGAGACAATGAAATGATATAATGAACAGAGCAGAGAAGCAATAGTGTGCACATCATACATAAAAAGACACTATAACAGCAGTGATCTGTCTGCTGTAGTAATGAAGTCAAACATTTGGAATAATACAATTTCACAGTAAGAAATGACTTGAGCTGAGTATCTATATTAGACAGCGGTGACTTATCCACATGCAACTACAGAAAAAGTTGAATATTTTATTAAAAGATGACTCATAGCAAACAGGATGGATCACTTTACAGCTCTTTTAAATTCTTAGCTTTCCTGGCTTTATTGGACACTCCAGTGTGTGTTATTTATTAGCACCTGTTGCTCTGCACAGCTCTCTGGATTTCCCCACAGTACCGCGCTCACCAATTCCCAGTCCTCTCCTCCCCTCCAGGATTTTTTGCTGTATTTTTACTGCAATATCCAGAAAAGTCACTCTTTAGTGTATTCATTTTCTCTGTATCCACCTCTGGTAGAAAGACTTCTGCCCTCTTTTGCAGCAGAGAAACTCTGGCCCAGAGGTTTGTTAGTGTGCCCAAGAAAATAGGGTTGGGTTTTGTATCCCTGTTTCTCCAGGTGCATCAGACACGTGGCTCCTTCCACACTCTCCTTCCACATTTTCCCTGGTTGGGCACCAGGCAGCCTCCAAGACTCGCTGCTCCATGCTGCCTGTACATTGCTCCATGCTGTTTTCAGGCTTCCTTTTCTGAAGCAGGCCAAAAGTTTTGTCCTTACACAGGTAGCGTCCACCCAGAATTACTTCTGCTGGGACACCTCTGAGGAAAGAAAAATCTGATTAAAAGTAGGAAAACCAACCCTCCCACACAACCTAATTAACCTTGAACCTCTTGGAAGATCAACTGCTTTTTGAGACCATTTGTAACCATTGCGTTGTGCAAGGGCAGGCGTGCAGCGTTACTTGATCTTATCTTCAGTGCCCTGGTCGTCTTTGATCTCCATCTGACTTTCCTGCGTTTGTTTATGTGCCTTCATGCCTTACTTCAAAGCAGACGGCAAAGCCTTCGGGGCAGGGGCTGATGGTGTGGTGGGGAATGAGAAGGACAGATAGGCTTCCTCCTCTCCGGGTCCAGCCTTGGCTGGGAAAGGGGTGAGCACAGAGCTGCTGATAGTCAGATCATGGGTAAAAGAGACCCTTGAAGTGGGTTAATTCACCCTTGGCCTTGCCGTGGGCAGAGATCGTGTTTGAGCAGCTTTTGTGGATGCAGCTCTGATCCGCAGGGGAGGGAGTCGATGCTTCTGCCACGCGTGTGACAGCCAGCAGTGAGCATGGCCTTTGCTATGACCTGTTGCTGACCACAAACCTCTGCTGGGAAGATGAAAGGAGCCACTATTACGACCAAAAAAAAATTATAGAAATGTCAGCTGTTTTTAACTTTAGCTTTCATATTGTGTTCACTCCAAGGGGAAGTTCGCAATGAGTTTCAATTATTCTCTGTGGAGGCATTGATCTTCAAGACAGTCTTGAACACATAGTTATTGTCAGATTTTACACAGACAAAAAGAATAGCATGAGGAAAAGCCAGAGATAAGACAGCCAATGGGGAAATATCAGAAGATTACCCTAGAAATGTGCATTGATCTTTTTAATGCTTTTAATTGTCTTGAATGCTTGAGGGAATAAACCATACAAAGCAGCTATTGTAACACTGAATTAGGGAGGCCTGGCTGTAGCCCTGCATGAGAGCTCAGCTCTGAACACCTGGCACAATGAAAGACCCAAGCTGGACCAGAAATGCCACATTCAATGCAAACAACTGAGTGCTGGTAATTTTGTTTTCCCTAAAGACTCATCTCTGGATTTTATTAGAGTGATTGGGGGTTGTCTTACCCTCTTATTGACCTTGTGCTTTCCCTTTTCTAGGTTTTTTTTGTCTGTCACTTGCTATAAGAAAGATACTTTGGCACTTGACTTTCTAAAAATGTTAAAATAAAATGTACTGAATCTCCAATCAGAAAAAGGACACTAAAGTAGTAACTAGTGATCCTTTGTAATGTGAGCTTTCTGTATTTGGATTATTAAGTTCCTTGGGGGTGTTTCCTTGAAGCTCTTTCCTGTTATGCATGACAACTTACATTTGAAAAAAATCTCATTACTCATTAGTGATATCTTTATTTCTAACTCATTGTAAATAGTTACAAAAAACAGGGATGGGGGTTATAACTCGAGAAGAATGCATCAGAAAGAAACCTGCAGTGGTCAACAGGGAGGCTGGAAAACTGTAGAGTCAAAATAGATGACTGTTGTGAGGGGTTTGGCTGAGGCCGTTTTTTGTTCATTATACTCAACACTTTCATAGCATGTAGAAGTTGGATTATTGAATTTGTAGCTGATACCAAGGTGGTGTGAGTACATTTTGGGATGATGTCTGAATTGTGATGGTTCCCAATTAGTTAAAGATATGGGCTGGAAAAGGACTATTCAGTAAAGGCAAGTCCAAATGTTGCCCTTCCCTAGAAACAGCCAGATGAACATTGGGAAAGGCAAAAAGGGCAGGAGCTCTGCAGGGAGGCGTCAGGGAAAGTGCTTAGTTGCAGGCTGAATATGAGGCAACATGAGCCTCCCATTGAAGGGCAGGGAAAAAAAAATAGCCCTTAGGGGTAGCAATATGAGGTATAGGAGGCATGTGGTGAGCTTGTGTTTGGATAGGGTGGCCGGAGGACCCTGTCCACAGCAGGAAAGCCGGGTGTCAGTTGGAAAGAGTCCAGGAAAGAGCAGTTAGAGCCATCAGAGATGCAGCAAATAACATCTAGTGGTGAAAGCCTGGAAGAATGAGGGCTTCTCAGCCTAAAGAAAGGGAGGTTGAGGAGATAAGGCAGAAATGTTCTGACGCTGCAGCATTCTGCAGAGAGTAAGGGCCTGACTGCTTGCAAACAGTCTGGAAGTTTCTGATTTGAAAACCGGAAACACTTGTCTGTGGTCATGATTCGAAGCATAGGAACTGGATGCCTGTTTTATGGTGAAGTTGGAGAAATACGTCTCCAGATACATCTCTATCCAGTTATCATCTCAGAATGACACTGGAACAGCTGATTCTGCTTTGTGACAGTGGGAGAAACGATCCCAAAGGGATCCAAATCCCTTTGAGCGACTTCTGTGATTCAGCAGCATAAATATTTCAAAGTGTTTTCTGTGAGCAAACTGAAAGAGAAGATAACCTGAGTTCAGATTTATCTTGCCTGGCATGCATAATGTCATGTTGCGTGGCTTTGCTTTGCACACCAGAGCCTCTTTCAGTTCATTTTCAGGAACCCTTGTACAAAGCTGAAAAAAAAAAAGAGAAGTTTGCTTACTGGGGGAGAGGATCTTCTGCAATTAACTGTGGCTGGAATCTGACCTGTGGTGAATGTGTGCAAGTGCAGACCCTCACTGCTTTTAATACAACTTTGTCATGAGCTCTGAACATTGCAGAGCCCTCTTGGCTCCTATTTTTTTGTATCTGTTGAGCAGATATTAACTCTAGTGTGTAGTCAGGCCAAATAAAGGTAACTATCAAATACAACTTGCTTGGAATTTGATTTGAGCAACAGCTTGGTTTGGCAATTAAGTTTCTCTAAGTCTGCATTGTGGTAACACATGAAACTGACTCCTAAAGGGGAAACAAAACCTAAGAATAGTATTAGTAAGAATGTGGCTTTGGTGGTTTTTCTTAGTAGTGAGGCAGATGAGCAAGACAAAGCCTGTAAAAGGAAAGAAAAGAAAATGGGGTGGGGGGGATCATGGAGGAGAGAGCAGATTGCTAATGAGTTTTGAAAAATCCAGGTAGGAGCTAGTGGTGGTTTGTGCATGTGGAGAGACAGCCTGGGTTTGCTAGTTCTTAATTGTTAAAGACAACTTTGTACTTTAGCTGAAGCAGGCATTACTTTCTGGGATATTTTTTATTTTGTTTTATTTTTTGGTCTGCTCATTATGTATGTGTAAGCTGCTGATGGATGCCTTGCAGAGATTTCAAGCATCAAGTTCACTTTCCCTCATGGTACAAAATCCAGCCTAATGGGACCTTCCTTCTTGCCTTTGACTGTCTCTCTCTCTCTCTTTCTCTTTCTCTCACATACACACAAAATGAAATTTTAAGATGTTATCTAGATGTTATCTAAGCAATAAATAAGCATGCTGTTCTAAAATATGATGCTTCTAGCTTTAGTTCAATTCCTCTGGATTTTTCTTTTTTTTAACCAAAGAACTTCCAAGAAATATTTTGAGGAACAAGGAAAATTTATGTGGAAGGGGAAATTTCAATTAAGTGCAAGTTAAAATGAAGAGTTCATGCAATCAGATTTTCTTGGAATTTCACTTCCATAAAAAAAAGAAAGAGTAGAGGACTTTGATATTTATGTAGTAAGATAGTTTAATTATTTTTAAACATTCTAAACAAGCTTTTTTCCCCCTCTTTTTCCTCATTCTTTTTTTTTAAACTGAACAATCAATATTGCAGTGAAAAAAAAGGAAGTTATGAGAATAGAGAGATGCTTTGATTTTGTTGATTACAAAATGGTTCGATGACTGAGAGCCAAATGTTTTTGCAGAAACCAGCTCTTTCAGTGGGGAGCTTGAGCAGTGTGCTGCAGTCTCCGTGGAGGAGAGGCAGGTCCTGCACAGCTCGATTTGGAAGCTTCCTCGCTTCTCTTTTTCTTTTGTTTTTCCCCCATAGTGAAGGTCAAAGGCAAGAAGGAAAATCCTGTCCCACTAGCTTTTGTACCAGAAAGGGAACTGAATCCAGTGCTGAATATATCCGCACAGCCTCTGTGAGCCGGCTCCAAGCAAGGAGGGAGGCTCTGGCTCTGTCCGGCTCTCCTGCCTGCTCCTCCGCTGCTGTCCTCAGACGTGTCTGTTGTCCAAGTGGTCAACAGAAATACGAGAGCGCTTTTACATATTTCCCCGGACACATCTGCACTGCAAAACGCTGCTCCTGAGGCAGCTGAGCTGGAGTGCTGTATTCTCTCTGCTGTGTGCACAAAATATGGAGAGGCAGCTTGCACTTTCAGCTGTGGATGTTGTGCTGCACATTGCCCCACTCTGCTCAAAGAGAAGTGCTGGGATTAGTGCGGGCTGCCAAACCTGAAAGAAGCAGTCGCATTGCTGAGCAGGATTAGTCGACAGTTGTGGTGTGTCATTTCCACTTCTTCCTCATCTTTGCTGAGTTGTTCATTTGCAACCACAGACTGTTCCCCAGCGAGAATTTGCAAAAAGATGGTAAAAGAGAGCACAGTTCTGTCCAACCAGTTACATGGTGTCAGTGCCAGCCCATTGACTGCCATCAGTGAGGAGCTCTGTGGGGCTGGTACAATGACTCTTTCATCATGTCAGTCATGTGCAATGAGCACATTTGTATTCTGGAAGACAACGATATCTTCTTCTGCACCACTTTCCTTGTTCAGCTGGGGATTGCAGCTTCCATTCACTGGTAAATAATTACCAAAGATGTTAAACTAGACAAAACAGATAACATCCCCTATCTGCTCCTAAGCATTGAGGCCAAATTTAGGACATGTCTTCACTTATATCTGTTGTGTTCCACTAATCTTGTAATCCTGTCAATCACATAATTGTAGCTGTCTGACCAATTATTTCTTCCTAAGTCTAAGCAGCCTTTTGTCCATGTCTGTGTTACTGGCTGAAGGTTGAACGTTGCTAATGTCTTTCCATGTGTGTTCCATTCCGGATAAACCAGATTTCCCCAGGGGTCTCAGGCTAGCTGCTTCTTTCCATATGAACCTTCCAGCCTTGCTTCTGGGAAAGTTAGCAGCTTTGGAATTCGAGATGCAGCTTCTGGGGCACTTCCAACCTTCCCCAAACAGTCTGAGTATGTCAGTTTATCCTCCTGGAGAAAGAAAAAGGAGGAGGTGGAGCATGCCCAGAGACTGCAGTGTGGCTGTATAGACATGAAGGAAGGAGGGATTGCTGGCTGCAAACTGGATCTGTTGGTTCCCTTCACGGCAACGCTTCCACCCTGTTTTTCTAGGTGAATTCACCTGGGGAATTTACGTTTACTCTAGTGTGGACAGCAACCTTCTGGCTGACTCATCCCTGCAGGGAAGGACAGGGTTGCTCTCTGTGGCAGCTACAGCTGGTAGAGGGTTTATTGACTCTTTAAGTAAGTGGGATCTTTTTCTCGAAAGAAAAAAAAAACTCTTTCTTGCCCAAAAATGCTCATGAAAAGCACTTTGGCTTCACAGAAAGCAATTAAGATGTGTCTGTATCTGCTCTGCAATGTGCCCTATAATCTTGATGGCAGAACCATGCTTGCTGCAAGGCACCCTGAGACCAGATGCCTCCCTGAGGCTTCATGGCTTTTTGCCTGTCTGTTGGAGTTTCCTTGAGCCTAGAGCTGGGTAGGCTTGGGGCAAGCACACTTGTCTCACAGCACTGAGAGGGCAGAGATCAGGGTGCTCACTTGTGTTGTGGGAGATCTGGATTTTCTGAACTAGGGAGAAACAAGACTTAAGCCTGAGCCTCTTGCCTTTCTTGTCATTGTTTTAAATCAAACATCAGACTGGGGTATTCTGTGGTGTAAGCACCTGCCCTTTTTTTCTCAGAAATGTTGGAGGTCTAGCATTCATTCTGACAGAAGATTAAAACTTTTGTCATTTCAATGGAATAAGATCTCTTCTTGGCCGGACCCAAGGAGATTGTTCATTCTGTGGCTTTGTCAATCAGGTCTGTGGTGCAAGAGGGCCCAGTAAAGACAAATCCTGCTCCATACCTGTGACAGCCCAGTAGTCTCTCCTTTACAAGTAGAGATGGGTCAGGGAAGGGCATCAATTGCTTATGAGAGAAAGGAAGATTTTGTGTAGCTTTTACTTTTTCTAAGGTACACTTATTTTCCTTTTTCTGATTTTTATATCCTCTTTCTTTTGTAGTTCCTATGGAGCTAAGCCTCTGTTTAGTAAACCCAGAAGATGTAGGAGATATATCTGTGGACTGCACTTTTGGAACAGACCCAGATGGCTTCCAGTCAACACTGAAGTTGTCTTCTCTGAAATATAGGTGAGGATGCTGTCATTGGGTGGTGATAAAGACAAATGGGGTCATAGCTGATATTTGCATAGAAAATATTATCAAGTGGTCAAGTCATAACTCAAGTCATAACATACACAAATATATTAAAAAGATTTTAAAAAACCTTGAAATCTTGGCTGGCATTTTCACTTTTGATTTTCTCTTAACTTTTTCCTATTGTTAGCTTACTGAAACAAAGTTGATATGGTTCCTATTTGTTACCCTATATATTTGTTGAGGCTCACATGATGAGGAACCTGGATCTTATTTAGAATTGATAGATACCGAAGAAGTGAAAAAACCGACAATAGTGATAGTGGGAAAGGAAGATCTAAGTAATGAAAGTTTGAATAAATGGATGTTTATTTCAACTCTCTGGTTAAAAGTTTTGGTGGTTTTTTTTTTTGCTTTCAGTAAAATAGAAAGTAAAAAATAAAATAGAAAAATTGTATTTTATATCTATCAAATGCATTAGTTTTGTCTCAGATGAAATATTCTCTTTTTCTGTGCTTGTGACACCTTGGAACACTTTATTTAAAAGTTCTGTCCCACCTTTGTCTGGTAATACTAATTGATCTAAAATATGAACAGCTTGTTTTTGGTCTTCTCTGCAACTACATTTTTTGCTGAAGTTCTATTCATAACCACCCCTCACCCCCATAGCTTTGCGGTTGTGGTCTCTGAAACAAATGAGGACAGAAACAAAAAAGCAATTGGACTGCCTGTGGCAACAGTGGTTGTGATTACTTGTAATGTTGTTGAGGTTCCATTGTAGACATGACATAAAGAGATATAGATTTTTCTTGGAGCCAAAGGAGGCCTTGGTGCTGCTGTCATGCTGCTTCCCTATGCCAGGAAGGGCTCGTGTTCCTCACTCCTTGGCAATGCCTCAAGTGCTTCTGCAGCAAACTTCCTGGCTGCTCGTGCAGCTTTTGCAATGCGGGTCCTCTTGAGTATAGGATGATAGCCAGAAACTGGGGCAAAACAGCAAGAATCTGTGTATGTCTCAGTAGAGATGGTCCAATATAGTTTAAAGTGGAAAAATGTAATGGTACAGAGGACTGGGTTAAACAATAGCAAAACAAACCATGCTTTAAATGGAAACAGTCCTGACACTGAAGGCAAATGGCACTGAAAGGAAAACGATCTGGCAGATGTGGTATACCTAAACTTTAAACTATCAGCCTGGCAGTATTTAGAAAAACACCCAGGACCCTATGTGGCTTCTGGAGCTGGAGCCTGTGGCAAGGCACCACCACATGTAGTTGGGATGCTGCCAAGTTGGGGTGCTTGCATGAGCCTTGGGATACCCTCTGGACCCATGCTCCCTGCTCTGTAGGTGCTTGGCTAGAGTTTGCTGTTTTGCAGCTGGTTAATAGTACCGTGTTAGCTTGTGAGTTCAGGTTAGCAATTTGTGCTATGGTGGAGGTAATAAGAAAACTAGGTCTAGGTTTGGCATCGTTGCCTTCCTAATGCATGGTGCCGATGTTGTAAGTGGTGGTGTGCAGTGGTGAAGGGAGTTCTCCTCTCAGTGCATCTGATATGAATCCAGACTCAGGCTGCTCCTTTCTGAATGAGGATGGACAGGGTTTAATGCAGCCAGAGCAAGAAAGTAAAACTGTGTTGGCAAAACACCACACTGTACTGGGTCTGCACCAAACGCTGATACTGGAAGATGTATATAATTGGTTTGTGACAGGGGCTCAGTTCAGGTTGTGACCATGGCTTGATCAATAAGGACCTTGCTGAAAATGAGAGAGGAGGCACATTCATAAGTATCACAAGTTGATTTCTATGTCAGAAGAAACGTTGGCCATGATCCTGGACTACCTGTTAGAATGCCTACCTTCAGGGAGCATTCCCTGCTAAAATATCGCCCACCTCAGTGACCCTAAAAGATGAGAATTATTAGAAACAGGTCTGGATGCCAGTAAAAAGCTTGGTGTGGTTGTGTTGCCTCCTTGGTATGCCTTATAGCTATGTCGCCTTGCCCGTGATGTGAACACCTTTTTGTTGTGCTAGAAGTCTTTCCTTGAATTGTACATTGAGCAGGAGGATGATTGTATCTTCTGTAATGCTTCAGACACCCACCTTGTGGCTGATTCTGAAGTGGAGTTGTTATCTCTGGAGGACGATGGGCTGCAGAGCATACTGGCTGGTAACATCCCAGGAAGGATGAAGGATAAAAGATGCATGCTGAGATCATTTGGTGTCTTTCAGTTTTCTAGGAAAGCCCTGTGACTTGTTTTAGAGATGATTGGTACTTTCATTTTCTGTTGGACTAGCTCCAGCCATGTCATTTTTAAAGACCGCAAAATTACGTCTCATGATCTGAACAGAGAAAGAGGATATTTAATGTTCACATATGAAAGAAAAACAGTCGTCAGCTATAACTTTTACCTCAGATGTCAGGCTTTGCGAGTTTGACTGAGCACTGGGAACTTCAGGCCACTCCGCAATGGCATTACCTCACTCGTCTTTGGCAGCCAGCCTTCTCTTTTCGTCAACTTTTGGAATTTAATTATAGCAGAAAATACATTGTGGAGAGTTTACAGGTAAATCTTATGCCATGCAACTCAAAGGGCTGCCTTTCACTCTGTAGTCTTTTCTCTTTTTAGGGACCCCTCTTAAAGAGGAGTCCTTATATCTGAACTTCCTTGGAACTTCTGGTATAACTTATGATTGTAATATGATTTTTAATTTTAGGACTGGATGTAAAGATTCTCCATGCCAACGACAGAAATTTCAGCTTCCATGTGTTCAACCCTGCCACTCGTGATCTATACCCTTCCTTCTCTAATTAGTTTCATCTCTTGATCCTGAAAGATACATTTCAAATTTTGCCGGATTCATATATTTCGCATTGAGCTGTTCAAAGTCAGGCACAATCTGTCGACAGTCTTATTTTCTGAATGAGAGAGTAGGTGTGGGCTATGCTTCCACCACCATTTCTTCTGTTAGAAAGCGAAAGCAGAGTGAAGGCAGGGCGGTTGGAGTGGTCTCCGCATAGCCAGGGCACACCAATGCACTGCTTTTTGCCATCTGTTTAAGAGGGTTTGCAGTTTTCTTCCTGTGACACACATTCTTTCAGGAAGAAAACATTTATTTCTCTCTTTCAGACCACAGGCCTTCATACTCTTTGAAATAAACTGCTCTCTAGCGATGTGGCAGGTTTTGTTAACAGCTAGTAAAAGCCAGCGTTATCTCTTGTAAAGCTCTTTTTTTTTTGCAGGGCTACAAAATTCAGGAAAGGTCCCATTACTGCACATTGTCCAGGAAGGCTCTTTGCTTAGTTTTAGCACAACCCAGGCCCTGTTCCTTGTAGGGGAATCAACCAATCCTTATCAATAGAGGCAGCTTTTCTAATAGACACGGCTTCAGTCAGAGCTGGGAGCAAAGCCCTGTGTCACTGTGGCCATGCTCTCCAGAGACCTTGTAGAGGCCACGAAGGAGACACTGGCCCACCTTATTACACCCATGTCAAACGGGCTCCGTGGTTTGGGGTTTTCCTCCGGCTTCCTGCCAGTGCTGCTGAGGGCCGCTGGGCGAGCGCGCCGTCCACGCGGGCTGCGTGTGGCGCCGCTGCGGTTGCCCCGTGCCGCTGGATGTGTGAGGAGCTGTCTACAGCAGAACATCTGTGACTGCAGCTTGGTGGATACCTGCCACCTTCCCTCCTGCCCCGGCTCTGCGCCCCGCGCCTCTCACCAGCTCTTGCTCCCCGGCCACTCATCCAGGCTGTGTCTTTGGCTGGGAATCCCTGGCGTACGCCCTGCTCGTGGCCTCGGCCCAGCCATCGGGCAGGCGCGGGACGATCTGCCTTGCGCAACGTCAGTCTCTCCACAACACAGCTCCTTCCAACTGGCTTGCGAGAGAGCTCCTCGCAGAGAGAGCTTGACGTCCGCCTTCCCTGCTCAAACATTAGAGTAGTAAACAATTATCTTACTACTTAATATTTCAAATATGCATGAATAATCCACTAAGGCTCAGTGCTCAGTAATTTCCTCAGATGTTCTGTGTTCTCTGGTGGGTCTCTGGGTTCCCTCTAGGATGTCACACTTTCGTTTAGACCTGAGAGAACTCCTGTGTGGTGAAAAACTGTCTGGTTTTTTTCTAGTTTTTTTTAGTAGCTCTAATAAAAGCTGTTACCTTCTGTCCTCAAACCTTGTTGTTTTATATTCTTAGACCATTACAACTCCATGGCCGCTAGCACTGCTATTATCAAGCTGTGGTAATTTGTTCAGTTCTGCTTGTACCATGACCGGGAGTTTGCTCACATCAGTCTACTGTGGTTATGGTTTTCTGAAATGCTCTTGAGGAAGATGGCTGACTTCTTAGTGCCCAGAGCACATCTTCCCTTTCCCACTTTTGGAGATTTGGGAAAGATAGTCTGTTTCTTAAAGCATGCTGCATCCTTTTCGCAAAGCTGCTGGCCCCAGCTTAGACTGAAATTTCCATTTTCCATGGTCTCTCTTCATTTACAAGGTCAGAGGGACTGGTGTTTTCCAGGGTTCAGTTTTCTGTTCATAAATACAATTTTCCTTTTGACTTGACTGTATTTTTGACATACTGAATTAGCAAAGTCCTGCCTCACTGTTCATTTGAAGCTGAAATAAAGCATCTCATCATTTCTTTTGGCATTTTTAGTCCCTGACTGACCTTCACGCTATGTCAGCTAAGGAACCAGCGTGACTCCTCAGTGCCAGAGCCACGGCCAGGCCAGGGACGAGGCAATGGGGCTGTGGGACAGGCCCCCCCAGGCCGAGGTTTGGGCAGGCATTTCACTTGGAGAAGTGGTCCAGGGGAGTGGGGTGGGCACAGGGGAGGGCATGGAAGAAGGGGGTAAGGTTGGGCTAAGAACATGTTTGTAACTGTTGGTCTAGGTGGTTCCTGCTGTAAGCGCAGGCACTGGTGGTGGGGCTGGCAGGGCCTCCCGCTGCCTCTGTGTCTCACGGCAGATGCGCAACTGGCAGTGCCAACTGCAGAAAGTTTCCAAACTGGAAATTTGAAGTGGCTTCAGAAGGTGATGGGGACACACAAAGGTTTCCCCCTCTCCCTCTTTTCTCTCTGTTATTCTCTGGATCATCCCTACAAGTTCCTGTGTCCTCAGCCACTAAATGAGCTTATAAATTTTGTTGTTCTCGAAATTTTGAAGCTGTGTGAGGAAAACAGTCCCCAGTGCATGCATCCTTGTGTGCCTTGAGTGCAGAGTGCAAGCAAAAATAGTGAGATGAGGGACAGGGAAGCTGAAGGTGGAAGTGTTACAAGATATGTGCTGTGCTGAAAAATGTTCCTGCAACTGAAAAAAAATATTGAGTGATAACATCTTGGCATGCTACTTTTAGATGCTGTTTCATCCCATTCCTCTTGTCCTTCGCTATTTTAATTTGAGGGTGGCTTCAGACAGAGAAGATGAAGACAGAAGTGGAGGCGTGTAAGATATTCTATGTCTAAATTAAGCAGATTGAAAAACTTGAAATGCAGTAAACAATGGAAAGAGGAATATATTGCTCTAAGATCTGGAGCACTGGATGAGATGTGGAGGGGAGCAACGGGAGCTTGGATGGTCCAAGAGCAGCTCACCAGGGTGCAGTTTGTCCCTTCCTATCTGTGAGGTTTTGCAGGAGCCATCTTCATTCAGCAGAAAAAATGCCAGCTGGTGCTCCAACCCAGCTGTGAATGGCACCTGGAGGTGGGAAAAGCCACCCTCTGCCTCCCACTTAAGTTGCTGACAATTGTTTGCCATCCCTGGGGCTGCTGGCAGGGGGTGGCACTAGTAAATGGTGTCCAGACAGGGCCTGCAGCCGCCCCTGTGCAGAGGGCAGCACTGCAGGCAGTTACTCCCTTTGCACGAGGGCCAGGACAGCCCAGACCCAGTGTGCAGCGTCTCGCTCATCTCTGCAACTCAAGGCACTAAGTCCTTTAGGGCAGAGGGCAACAACACTTTTTGTTTTTTTTGGGGCTGAGGGATTTCTGCAAGGAGCCAGGGGGCTCTGATGTGACCCCTCCGTGTTCCTGTGCAGTGCAGACCTTCTGATTTCCTGAATGGCTTGCTCTGCACTCAAGTTAACTCACACCCTGGATTTTGTCCAAGTACATTTTGTTTCTTGATAGGAGGCCAGGCTGCACTGAGTTGTGGTGCCGTTCACTTCTCCCTGCTCTCCTCCCTGTTCCTCTATTACCATGCTCATTTTCTGCATGTTCCTGGCACCACGTGGGCCAAAGCGGGGAGCAGACCCCAGCCCCGTGCCTGCCTCCCCAGCCCCGCATCACAAGGTACGTCTGAAACCAGCTGAAGCAGAAAACATTTGAACTCTGCACCCTGCCAAATAGCTTCCAGATGTATAAGACACAGCCTCACTGTGGACTCTGACTGTAGCCCTGCCAACATACGTCTGCACATTTCTGGTGCACAGGGAACATGAAAGTAGATCTCTTACAACATCTGCTGCCTTTTCCCTGTTCTCCCTCCTTGCTCCAGTGATCCTTTTGCTATATTTCATCTTTCCATCTAGAGAAAAAAAAAAGAAAAAGAAAAAGCTACATGACTTTCTACTGATTTATTAGATCTTCCTACTATGTTTCATACCCTTTCATGCTGGCAGTGTGATAAAAAGGAGC
>NW_010584414.1:24174-64454 GCF_000705375.1 Tinamus guttatus | reverse complement strand
ATATATTTTTGTTTTGTTCTCAGCTATCAGCTAACTGATAGACTTTTTCATTTTCTTTTCAGCTTTTATGTTGGCAAGTGCCCATTTTTAGCACTGGGGCAAAGTCTGAAACAATAGCGTCAGTCTCAAGAGTCCCACATGCTCATTGCTAGGGTATCTTTGTCACGCAATTCTGTCATATTTTCCTAGATGTGCTGGGCTTTTGTTTTATGCAGAGTTGGAAACGAGCTAAGTCAACTTTTTCAGAAATTTTGGAAACAAAATGCAACTTATAAAAGAGAGTTTGCAGGGTTATAAATCAGACATCTGGAGCCTGATGGTATAAATTGTGCTTGCTCTTAGTATGGCTTTCTTAGTTAATGAAAAGTGTACTTGTCTCTTGAACTGCCTGGACGCCACCCTGTGCCACGTCCCTGCTGGAGCAGAGGGTTGGACTAGATGATCTCTAGAGGTCCCTTCCAACCTTAAGCATTCTATGATTCTGTGAACAAAATAGAAAAAATAAATGATAGGTTCTTAGTGCTATGTCCAAAGGCCGTAACTCCAATGAGTTATGTATTCAGCGAGCTCTATCTCTCTAATTTCTTACCTAAAACTCTTCACCTAACTTCACATCTCCAAAATCCAAATCCCACAAAACTAATATTCAAGCCACTTCTTTTGCAATGAGTGAAAACTTTCAGGCAAAATGGCTTAGCTCTGTTCTCTTTTGCAATTTAGTGCCTTGTGAGGCAGCTTGAAAGATGTTTTTTATTATATAGAAAGTGGTTTCATTGCTCTGTCAACTGAACCTAAAATGAGCGTGGCAAATCTAGTGTTTTAATGAGGTCTGTTATTGTCTTTGGTTCTGAAATTCCCCTCCTGGCAGCCATTAGGATCTTTCAGCAAACACTATCAAAATGGCATAATCTACGTGTACAAGGGCTTGATCAGCAGTTGCGGCATAAAATCTTGTACAGCCTCCAGGACATCATTGCCTTTCCAGAGAGTAAATTGGGAAAGACGTGCTTGTCCAACTTGCTTGTGTCTAAAGACGTATAAATGAGGTTTGCTCTGTAAATGAGGTTCTCTTTGACGGGAAATGAGAGGTTTTAGTTCTGCACGTCATCTGTTCATAAGCTGCGAAACAAGCAGGTAGGGAACACATGTTTTGGAATATAATTTATTCCTGAGCTCCATTGGAATAAATAAGTCCCTGTGATCTTTTCAAATGTGCTTTCAATTGTCAGGAATTTGCCTCTCTATATTGTTAGACAAATTTCAGCTAGATCAGACTTATGTATTTTCCTAGAACTCAGGGGTATGCTGTGTATTTCTGATACTTTTCAGAAGACTTTTTCCAACAAGCAAACGAGACTGTTATGTGCATCATTATGTAGACTTTTTTTTTTTCATTTGATAATTGTCTTATTAAGTGGTAGAAGAACATTCTGGGGTGGGTTATGACATATTTCCTAGAACAGACTGGATGCCTCTCCAGGACAAAAGAGATAGTGAAAAGCAAGACAGCAAAAAGGGTCTTCATATCCCTGATTTTTTTCCCTCCTCCTCATGCTGGTAATGCTCATGCACAGGATATGAAAAATGAAGTCTGAATAGACACTCATGCATATTTATATGCCTGACTATCATTTCCTATTCAGGCACATGTTGCCTCAAGTGCTTCATCTATAGAATTTTTATTACCCAAATAGCACATATCTCTTGGATCTGTGTTTTGTCTGAATAAAAAGAAGGAAAGAGCCAAGTTCAGAAGAGGTGGTGAAAAGGGGCTTCTTAAGCCTTCTTCTGTGCAGGAGGCACTAAATTCCTTCTCAGTATTCACAAAAATCGCAGTGCTTTCTAGGTAATGAACCTGGCAGACAAAGCAGAAAGGTAGATGCTGAAGTGCTGGCAGTAGCTCCAAATCGCAAAGTGTAGCAGGAGGTGCCTTGAAGTTATGAACAACAGCTTTGTAGGGTGGCTCTTGCCCTCACCAGGGCATGCAGTAATCCTGGACCTTGACTGTGTGCTCCGTGAAGGGCAAGTTTCCCAACGGAGTTGTTTATGCCAGGTTACTGTCAGGTTTCCCTCACTGTGTGAAACTTCGTGTTAAAATGCTTCAAAAATAGCTCTATCTGCTTCTTTGGTGAAGAATCCTGTTAATACCACTCTAGTCCTCCAGCTGGGATGGTGTTTCAGCTTGGGCTGAAATGTGTGATTTGAGATGACGTTGTTCCTAGAGGATGTCAGCAGGTGTGCAACTGCTGGACAGAGTATTTCCTGACCACTTGACCACTGCAGAGACCTCCAAATACCTTTTTGCAGGGTGGACAAACGTGGAAGCAGTGGACATATGGCAAGACCATTGTGAGAGGCTTGCAGGCTCCCCAAATGCAGTGCACGTGCAGCTTAATTTTGGTACGTGTTCCAGTTAATTTTCCATGCAAGACTGATATCTGGGTATTTATCAGGTTTTGCATTTTGCATCTACATAACCTAGATGTACGATACATCTAGGTTAGGTCTGTGTCTTCCAATCTGTATTGTTAGTGTTTGATGTCATTTAAATTACATAGATTGCCTTGGAGGATGCAGCCTGCCTCACCTCCTTTTTATAGTAGCCAAACGATAAACTGTAAAAACGGCAGGAGGATCCTGTACATGACTATCTGTATTCCCTTGAATGTGCATTTAGTCTAGTCATTTCATGAAGAAAAGGCAATAAAACCTTTAATCTAAGTAATTACAATGTTTGAAAGGCTCTTTTCATCCAAGTCAGTCTGGAGGGGTGATTGGAGAAGCCATGGAAAATCTAATACATAGTTTCTTTTGGGGAAGGGGAGAAACAGGGAAATCCTTAAATTTCCCCTTTTTTTTGGATGTTGTTTTAATGTTTAGTTGGCCTAATTACATGTCTGTGTTATTTACAGTCTGTTATTTACCGTAAGATAATAGGGTAGCATGGATTTCTGAACTGTCAGCTCTGCAAAAGTGTAGCTCATTTATTTTAATGACTGCATTGCCCAGCCAATTAACGGGATGGTCAGGCTCCTGTGAAGAAGTACATTAGCTCAAGCATCAGCGAGCAAGGCCTTTTCCCTAATCATGAGTCTTTAGCTAAGAAGTATTTGTGTTGTAAAGCTCCCGTTGAATAGTTAGGTGCCAATTGTTGCTTTAGGCATTTCTGACAGCCTCTCCTTTACTAAAATGGGGGACAGAAAAAACAACCAACAAATCAAGCATGGAGGAGCTGCCATATGGGCAAAACCAGTGCTGCTGGCAAGCTCCACTCTGGGAGCACTGATGGACTTCTCTGGATGTGGCATGGGGACCCTATTCCCCGTGGCTGGAGCTTAAAGACCTGAGGTGGCAAGGCAATGTGTGCCTGCACTTCAGCTGTCGTGACCCAGTCTCTGACATGTGCTGCTCTTAACTGAGGGATTGAGCTGAATTGTGACAGCAGAGCTGCAGGGAGGCCATAAGTTGTTGTTGTTGTTGTTGTTTTGTTGGATTTTGTGTTTCAGAGTCTTGAGGCTTAAATATTAGAAATCTCCTTAGTATTGCACAAAGATGAGGTGGTGTTAGACATAAAGACTAAGGTATTCTAAGGATGCACATGAACTCCAAAGAGCACATTTTCTAAGAGTGTGACAGTGAACTGTTGATTGGCAAATTAATCAGAGACACAGCAAGCTGTCTTCAAAAATTGAGATGAAACAGCATGTTCCAGGAGAGGAGCCATGTACAAGACAAGGAGCAGAAGGAGAATCTTGGACTCTGACCTAAAGATAGCAGGAGGCTGCAGAGGAATGTGAATAAAACTATACTTTTCTCTCAGTCAGAAACAATGAAATTGAAGAAATTCTGCGGCTCTCATGCCAGCCAGTCAGCAGGAGGCTCCTCTAGCTCATAGGAGATGCTGCTGAGCAAGCAAGCTATAGGCATTGGTCCTATCACTTGTGATTTTCCATCAGGCAGAGTACCACAGTAAACGAGAGCCTTGCTTAGGGGTAACAAAGAGACCCCTAAGCAAGGCTCTCGTTTAGTTACTGTAAGAGGCAGCGAGCAGGGGTTATAACCTCTCCATAAATATTGCTTTTTTTTTTTCCCCTCCACATCTCTGCTGTGAAATTTGCTTACAATTGCTTTGCAAAAAACACAGCTTTAGGCTGGAGACCTGCTGGACCAAGCCTTCCAAATCTGGAGTAAATGTAGCTGCTATAGCACAAAGGAGCAGCCAGAGAGTAGCTTGGAGCGCACACGGCAGCACAGCTCCCTCCCTTCGCATCCAGCCTCTGCCTTTGCAGAGTGCAAAGTGACTTTCACACATTCATGCCTTTGCTCTTCTTGGTTCCTATGCATGTAGGTTTGTATCAATGCAGTTGATCTCGAACTGCTAGCTAAAAATATTTCACTGCATAATACAGTCAATTTGTAAAGGAGAGGTGCACATAGGAGAGGTGTAATGCAGCTGAGCTGCCTGGTTCTTGTTCTGAAGTCTGCACCTCTCAACCTAGTGAGTTTGTTTTATCCATCCCGAGAGAGATCTTGTGCAGTGTTTGAGGTACGGTGTGCTGAAAGACCTCATTAATGATGTAAATACTTGAGCTGTCACTGACTCATAACAAAGCACAGAAATAGGAAGGGCCGAAGGAAATTGATTTTCTTTAATTCCTTTGTGAAGTGTCATATGGAATACTGATCACTTCAGTGGAAATGTTTTAAATCTCCCCCAGGCACCTACTGGAAGGCAAACAGGTTTAAGCAGATATGCTTTTCTTGAATGACAGTGCTCATAATTTGGGTATTAAGATGTTTGTGACATTAACTGACCCAGAGGCAGCTGAACTATGGTTTCACATTGAAAAGAGAGGCTGTTTGCATTTAAACTGCTGCTATATTACTGTTTCATATCACATTATGCGGTATGCAACTGTTTTAGTGGTTTTGCAGTGAGTAAGAGGAAACACATCTTGCAGTCAGAATATTGCACTGGTGATAGTATGCCCTGTATTTGGAAATAGATCAAGGTGACTCCTTGTTCTATCAGAATCAGTTTTATTATGCCTCTTAGCTACTAAAACTTATCTTGTCATCCTGGAATATACTTTGCAATTAAAATTAGCAGTGAGAAAAAAGCTAATGGAAAATCTGTGGAAAAAGAAATCTGATTTTTAAATACATTTCTATTATACTTTTACAAGCATGTTACAGTTCTGTGTTAGAGGTGAATCTCTTAAGCATTTTTTTTCTCCCCAGCCCTTATAGGAAGTAGAGTTAAATTCATGAGTTCATAAAGCCCTGGGTTATCTCTTGGTGAAAGGTGGGATAGAACTATAAAGCACTTTATTCCTTTGCTATCCACAGGGAGTTATTACTTTGGTCCAACACATTATTAGTGAACATTAGAAAACTGCATTGAATGATTCACTGGAAACCAAACAGTAGTAAATAATGCCTGTTTAGACCTGCTGTCCTGTGAGGAACATTTTGACCAGAAGACAGGTTGAGATTTGCCTAAACTAACATGTATTTCTAAAAATCTTAGCAAGGTCAACCAGAGTGATCATAAAACAGTAGACTGTGATATTTGCAGTCTTCACCACTGCTCCTGATCACTCTGGCATTTACATTACCTTGGTCTGCTAGCTTCATTACAGGCCATGTCTTTGTGAGATTAATCTGTTCTGCTATGTGCTGAAGCAATGGGAAATGTTTAAAGAGCTTCTCCTACGTGCATGGTATAAAACCAGCAGGGAGAAGGGAGTGCATAGAGAATGCAGAATAAGAGCTTTGGTGGGAAGAGTGAAAGAAGGCTCTGAACTGAAAAAATATTAGTTCTATTGATGGGCTTGAATCAGAAATCTGGGTCCAAGGGTTTGTGATCTGAGATATGGGTTTCTCTCCCCACGTGTGAATGAGAAACCCATGCCCAAGCAGGGTCTTCATGCAGATCTAATCTAAATTCAGCCTGCTGAGCTCTCTCAGATCAGCAGTGCTGTTAACCTTATTCATTATCTCTCTTAATGTTAATGATGGGTGTCTGATGTGAATCGCAATCATCCACTCTCCTTTACCATAGCCAGTGTACTGCAGGTTCAGCTAGGACATTATTAACTAATAGAGATGGGACATAGGATAGTCCTGTCCAAAACAAGTGCTTACATCCACATCAGGACAAGAGGAAATGGCCTCACATTGCACTGGGGGAGGTTCAGGTTAGATATTAGCAAAAAATTTAACATTGAAAGAGTGGTGAAGCATTGGAACAGGCTGCTCAGGGAAGTGATGGAGTCACTGTCCCTGGCAGCATTAAGAAACGCGTAGGTGAGGCACATAGGGACATGGTTTAGCAGGCATGCTGGTGATGGGTTTATGGTTGGGGTTGATGATCTTGAAGGTCTTCACCAACCATAATGACTGTGTTAAAACACAGACCAAAGGTGGGTGCAATGCATGTGATGCGCAGGCATCTCCCTCTGCCACCGGTGTTTCACTGCCTGTCTGTGACCTTGCAGAGGAGCAGCAGCTTGGCTTGCCTTGTCTCAGGGAAGGGCTTGGTGGAGGTAGTGGCCACAGGCTGGCCACCAAACGGACACCAGGAGCTCCACGGGGCTGCTCGCCTTGCGCCACAGCTCTCAGCAGCCACGTAGGGACCGTGGTGGCATCGGCCCCGTGGAGGGGTCTCACCTGTATGTAGCCACCAGCCTCATACATCTAATTCAGCTGCTCCTATAGCTACGATTAAGGCATCACTGCTCCTTATCTTTAGAGAGGATTTGTTTTTGCAAGGTGTGAGTATGGTGCTGAGTGAGCAATGATGTGACAAATGTACAAAAAAGGGAAGCGAAACCTCGGGGGATTCCCAGCAGGTGGGAGATGGCTGAATGAGCTGCAGTTTTAACAACTAGCACAAGATGTAGCACTCTTATGCGTGCAAGTAGCTCCTCTAGTGTAACTGCCTTTGAGCTATCACCTCAATTTGTTGGTCTCAAAGTGGCACAGTTACATTTTGAAAACTCGTCACTGCTTTTACTTAGGTCTTGCTGCTGCTTTTCACTTAGATTTTAAACCTCATTCACTGAAAACAATTCCCTCTTGGAATTTGATATTTGTAAGGGTCTTACGTCATTTTAAATGGATTTTTCCTCTTACCCTTAGTACATTAAGGCCTCTCTCAACCTAAATATATTCATATATACGTGTGTGGGTGTACATATACGCATGCCTTTCTATTCTCAAAATAAAGTCCCATTGAGTTTCTGTTGTCATTTATTGCCATAATGAGTTTGAGATCATAATAGTATTTACGACTTTACTAGAGGTTCAAACAGTAGAAAGGAAACAGGAAAATTAGGTGCAAAGCCTGGTTTCAAACACATGCCTCGCAATAAAGACCTCATGACAGTTTTAATAAAGCTGCTTGCTCTCTGCCCTGTGTATGGTGGGATGTTCTTGTTGCCACTTTGTTTGCCCAGTGGCTGCTTTATTCCCATGGTAATACTGCTGCCATTCACAGCTGATTGATAGACAATTTCTTTGAAACAGGACCTGTTTATAGCACACCTAGCTGGGACCAGGTGTTTCAGGTGCTCCCGATGTGGGGAGGCACTAAACCAAGAGCCAGGCTGGAAGTGCCCAAGGAGCAGATACTGCGGTGCTGCCCGTAGCTCAGCTTTGTGCCAAGTCCCACCTTTGCCGTGCCAGTGCTGGCACTGGGGCACGTCCCCAGGAGATCTGGTCCTGAGGGGTAGCGCTGTGCACGAGAGTGGCCTGGTCCCCTGCGAGGTGAAAGGGGATCTAATGGGCTTTGGTTTAGAAATTCCTGCTTACGCTTGTTACACAAACAAGTAGTCCTGTGAATCCTACAAAAGATGCACGCACAGCAGTGCTGAGCTGCTACTTCCCAACCCCTTAGTGCTTGAGGATGATGCACAACCTGTGTATCTGCAAGCGGAGCAGAAATGGAAGAGTGGCAGGACTAGTGTTTAAATGAGTTGAGGCTTTTGACACATTTTCTTTGATCCAGGTAAGCTATGCTCAGCACAGGGACGATCATCTCACGATGATAAAAGGTAATTAAAAAAGCTGTGAATGGCCTGGAGATGATAGACAGGGAATGCTTGTTCGCTGTGCTCTCAGAGGCAGAGGTACCCCATGCAGCTACCAGGCAGCGGGGCTCAAGGTTTGTGCTGATGGCTGCAGTGTGCAGCATCAGGGGTGAAGGGCAACTGGGGAGCAAGCAGCCTTGTAGAGATGTCATTCCCTGGCAGCCCTCCTAAATTATGCAAAGGGTGAAATGGGTAGTTAGAAAAGCCTATCAGCTCTTTACCCGAGAATACATCGGCTGCAGTTATTCTGAACAGGAAATATGCTGAGAACAGTGGTATCCGGAGACAGTTTGGTAATGAAATGCGAGAGGAAAACCAGCACAGCGGTCACTTCTGTGCCTTGCTGATCAGAGACCCCGGGGCTGCCACGAGACGGTGCCTCAGCTCGCGAGCGCTCCTGAAACGCGGCCTTGTCACTCACCGCTGCGTGCGCAGGACCGGGAGCAGGATGCAGCTGCAAAACCACTAAGTGTGGAACTGCCCTGGCTTTGGTGTCTGGGGCTTTAGACATGTGCTTGTAGGCATCACAGGTATCTCAGGCCCATGGCAGAGGGGCGCTTCTCCATGCATGTGCTCAGTGCTCTGAAAGGAATGAACTGCTTTTAATTCCCTTTTTCCCCAACAGGAAAACCCCTCAAAGGAATCAGCACACGAACTGCTTGCTTGGGAGGAAGTGGTGAGCGCACAGGGGCTCTCAGGGGACACGTCTGCCCGGGTAGCCCCGGCCCCACTGGGCTTGGACACGGTGCCCCACACCGCTGGCCTGCCCAGGACGCGCAGGACTCGCAGTGGGAAGCGCTCCTGTCTCTCTGGAATGTGAGAAGCAAAGGACAGATGTTAAAATGAGCACAGAGGCTCCCAGGCAAAAGGCAGTGAGGAGGTTTGTACGCGGAGCCCTCTTCACCCGAGCGCAGCTGTTAGCAACGAGATCCCCAGCCACGTCATGCAAATCAAGAGGCACTAAGTGCAGCAAAACACATGAGAAACGGTGCTTCTTGAATCAGCCCTTTCTGTGGCATGAATATTTCACACATGAGGCAGGAATGTATTCCCAGTTATCTCTGCATTGGGATAGATTGGGAATATAATTTGGTCTCACACTTTGGGACCCTCTGCTTGAATCCTGCTATAAAAAATGGAGAATTGTATAAACACCGAGCTATGGAAATACATATTTCTGACGTGTAGGATAAACAATCATCTGGATCTGTACTGTCAGGCTGTAGCATGACATCTCACTGGATTGCAGTCAGAGGATGCAGCTTGCTTTGCTTCTAAGAGTGTTGTGTCTTAGAGCCAACCCCCTTCCTTTGCTACTTGATAGAGATCCCTCAGTTTCTCTCCTTCGCAGGAAAGGAAAGTCCAAAGGAGTTTTTTAGGACTTAGCCTAAGATCTCCTCAGATGAATAAAATGCCTGATGGTATCTCAGGGGCTTTTGTCTGAGTGCAGAGGGCAATGCTGGGGACTTGGATGTCCCTGGAGGAAAGAAAAAAACAATTTCATTAAACAGCTGTGAGTGAAACTTTGAAAAATATAGTACCAGGAATCGCTCTGAAATAAACTTCTGTCCTAAAACCAAGCCATGGCATAGTTTAGCTTTTAAAACTTTTATGGGGGTTACTTTCTTTTTCCAAACTAGGTACTAGCAAGTAAAGTGCTGGCACATTTTATCAGCTAAGCTCAAATGCTTTCTTGAAGCCGCAAGGAGGTTCTCCAATTAGCAGGAAAAAAAAGCGCAGGAGTAATGAATCTGAGAGTGTTTTGTGACGGACTATGTGCAAGCCCCAAGTAACTGCTGACTGAGGCAAAGTGGTGAAAGTATTTTCATGCAAAGGCCCAGCAGACAGTGAGTAGATCACTACCAAATTTTATGTAGCCCTCAGAAATAGCAGCCCCAACCTATCTGCAACTCCATCAAAATTCAGCCTGGTAACCTCTCTCTGCATTCCCATGGAACAAGAGCCCTGCCAAGGCACATCTTGGGTGCAAGGTGTGCAGAGAGGCAGCTTTGGGCAGTAATTTTCAAAGTGCTCAGGTAATGTGTCTAAAATTAGTTGGGTGCATGGTTTGCTCACACAATAAAAGTTGATGTGGGTAAATTTGTGCAGATTTGAAAGTACTTGCAGGGTTGTTATGTCCTTTTAACAATGAATGCATGAAAGGTTTTGCATGAAAAAAGTTGAAATGTTAATTTCAAAGGTGTGAGCAGTGCTTGCTTGTGAAATTTGCCTGTGTTTAATTTTAAAAATGCAGGTTCCCACTTTGATCATTCAGAGCATCTCTGTCAATCACCGATGATATTTTTACAGTTCTGGCTCTGCTGAGGGAGCTGCATGTTTCCTTTTGCTTGGAGATAACACAGCCAGCTGACAAACCCAATTAATTGGCTGATTCTGGTTCTAAGCAGGAGATGGCACCAGCCTCCCAGGGACTTCCAAATGGCTGTGGCCACCTGACTTTTGAGGCCCTATTTGCAGTGACAGACCCTGATTGCTCCTGTGAACAAAAATCAAGGCTCTGCATGCACAGGCATAAATTTTCATGGAAACCAGTTGGAAGACTATCTAGTATGCAAAGCTTGCTGTTGAGTCAGCGCTTTCAGCAGTCTTTAATGTAATTTCTTGGAGCGCTTGCTCTCTCCAAGTCACTGAATTAGTTGATCTTCTGAGAACTGCACATTTGCCCTCGTTTTGAACTTCTCAGTCCATTTCTCTGAAATGTTAATGGTATGCAGTGCAGAGGGCTTCAAAAAGGCACTGGAACAGATGTGTATCTTGAGTTTCTGCAATACACGTTTCTTTAAAGTGTTCATCATGTTCAATATCCAATAAATATGGCCTAGTAACACTGGGTTTGAGAACAAGGCTGGAAAAAATGGATCTGTGAGCACAAGCTGCACAGGGAGATCTGTAGCCTGCTGTTACAGCCTTTTATTCAATTATCTGTTTTAGAGTAACTTGAATAGAAAGAGTTGAAGTGAAATGTGGCAGGAGAACATCTGTGCTACCATAATGACTATTCAGGGCATTTTTATTTGATTGTCAGTTTTGGCTTCCTGGAAAAATATAATTTACATGTAATTTCTCCAAATATCATTTTTATTATAATGAATTCTTTTCTTTATAATAAATCCAGATTAACCTATTACTTTTTCAGAGAAATCTTGGATGTTAGTGGCATTCTTGTGACCTAAAAGAAGGCAGATTTGGTGTGCTTTTGTATTTTGCTTTTTTTCTTTTTGGCCTGTTTTATAAGTTCAGTATAGCTCTTAATGCAAGTTCCCGGATTAAGTAGTCTTTGGGGAATGAAAGCTAATGCTATAATTATACCTTCTTTCTGAATTTGATCACAGTGGCAGTGGGTGTTTTCTGATAATTAAAGCTCGTGCGGCTGATTTACGAACATCATATTCATTGATATTTTGCTTTGCCTTGTTCGTAAACTGCTTGCAAGCGAGCCACTATTCTTCTGGTTCCTGTGTTGTGACTTTGAGCGAGGAGGAGGATATTGGCAGTCGATACGAAGGCCGCGAGCTCTCGCCTCTCCAGGCCTTGCCCCCATGGGCGAAGGCCGAATCCCAACAGGTACATGCGGGCGCGCGAGGGTCCTGGCCGCCTACAAGACCCCTCTTCCATGTGCTATCCTAGGACTTTCCTTTTTTTAACGTGCAGATAGTCCAGAGGGGCACCAGCAGCGGGCAGAGACGTCTCCACACGAAGCCCGTGCCAGCAGGGAGATGACATCCTCAAGCCCCAACCAGTGTCCTGATGGTGAGCCCTGGTCTTGCAGAGGGGGAGCAGCTCTTTCAAGCCACTTTTCCGGGGGAAGAGGGGCTTCTGTAGAAGAAAAGAGACTCAGAAGAAAAAGCTTGAGGTAAGACTAGGAAATATCTAGCAATGGTGAATATAAAGAATAAGTTTCTTCACAGTTCTGCAGAAACATCTGCCTTTTTCCTTTATTCGATAGGAGCAAATAGTTCAAGATGTGCTTTTCCCTGGGTGCTTTCCAAACTCTCCCTTTCTTTTTTTTTTTTTTTTTTGCTTCCCTTGACCCTTGCTTCACTATCCTTTAGTTCAGTGGAAAAATCCTATTAGAAGCACACTGATTACCTGGAAATTAAATCAGATACTGTCATGCTGCCACTTTTCCATCTCAAGTTATGCAAAGCAGAATTAAAAGGACCTTAGAATAAGATCCTTACTGTTTTATGAACTCCAAACTGTATTAAGGCTATTCTACCTGGTGACCTTTATCTGCACATAATTACAGTCTGAGGCACTCTTAAATCATTTGCTAAGCCGTTTCTATGTTATTCCCTGGTGTTTTTAAAGACCTAGGGATTACCAGAGATTACTGCCACATTTTTAGGGCATAGCAGATGCTGGGCCCTGATACTTCCAGCAAGCATTGTTCTCTTTCATAAAGCTGATTTAAAAAAGACAGATTAAAATTGACATGTTACCTAGGATAGAGATAGATTTATAATTTGTCATTAAAACTTGCAATAAATTGACAAACATAAGAAAAATATGTCTCTATAAAAAAAACTAAAAATGTGATTCTATAAAAAAATGCTCTCTATGCTCTCTTATGCTAAAGTCCATGGTGTACTTTAAGCAATTTCATGATCCTATTAAGTGGTCACACTTCTGGTGTAAACTTCTTACCAGACTTTAGGCTCTGAACTTTTGCTGCAGGTTTTGTTTGGAAGTGAGGGGGTGGTGGGAGTCACGTACCTGTCTCAGGTCAGCACAGTGGTTTTATTCAGCAAGTAATCCCCATACCAAGTAACTTCTGTAGGGAATGAGATGTAGCTTCAGGAGCCTGATTTAACCTACTTCTTACGTGTGTGTGATAAGCAGTTGAACGCTGGCTGGCAATGTTGTTGGATAAGATTATTAGCATGTGATAGCTCTCTCTGAAGCAAGTGTGGGGCATTAGGCTTTTACTTTGGGTTGTTTTTTGAAGATAGTGATACACATTGCAAGCCAATATTAGTAAGTGTTTTTGGCAGAGTTGGGACCAATATAGGTGAGGTGTCCTGAGCTCCATCCAACCTCCAGGTTGGGCCAAAGGGAGTGTGAAGTCGCAGCTGGACCCGCAGGGGCCCCTGCCCAGTGGTCATTGCATCCGGCCCAGACCTCCCAGCTCCTCAGGAGAAATTCACTGTGGGCAGAAGATTTTGTATCCAAGTGTACTCAGCCTTAGAATTCAATTCTCAGCAAAACCCTGGAAAAAGCCTAGGACATGAAAGAACATCCTTAATAAATGGTGAAAAATTGCCCTGAAACGCTAAACCAAAACCCCTTCCACAGTATTACAGAATTTAAACATGAAATAGCCCTTCTGCTCCATATTGTGTGTACCAAAAAAAAAAAAAAAAAATCCCCTCTCTGTGCTACAGCAACTGTTATGCAACTGCCCCAATTATTTTGACATCTAGTAGTTGATGTGAAAGTATATGGTTTCTTTCTAGAACTGGTAAATGCAGTAGCATGTTGCAAGCCAAAGAAATTTTACAGAAATAATGTGAAAAAGCATTTGGACTGTTTTCACAGTATTTATTGAGATTATATCGCATAGTTTCCTTGCTTTCATTTTTTTTTTCGTTTAATTATGAGCCAGCAGGGACTTGCGAGTTCCCCTTAGTGATGAATATCTTTCAGCATTGACATAATATTTTTCTCTATAAACAAAAAAGTTTCCTTTCATTCTCTCAAAATTAGGTTCAGTAATAGGACAGAAGCTAGTTTGAACGTTATAATACACTCAGCTCTTTAGCTATCCTTCAGTAATCTCTATATCCCCATGCGGGTGAAGGAAGATGAGTTCTTGTCGTCTACAGCAGTGCAACTGAATCCTGGAAAAATCCTGTTTAAAGGTCAACTGCATTTTGGGGCAGTGGCAGTATCTTTTTAGAGCTGGTTTTGTCCCACTGCTTACACATCTGTCTGTATATATACATATATATATATGTGCTCTTTCTTTATGAGCACACAAATGGGCTGCAAATGCTAAGTTTTGCCTATGGACAACAGACATGTTTTGATACTGCTTCACTTTCCATTTCTCTTTTGAAGAAGAAATCTCATCGAAGTCAAAATCCTGGCTGATAAATGGCTTACAGCTGGCAGATGTCTCCCTTCCAGTAGTCTTTGAATCACGTATGGGAAAAGTCACCAAAGCACCTCTCTCCTTGCACCTTCCTGTTGGGGTTTTGTCTCTGGTCCTGCAAGTAATTGTTCTCAAATACTTTGCTTCGATTTTCCTTCTGCTTCCTCCTCCTATGCTTGCAATGCCAGCAATAAACCTGAGTTTTCCTAACAAAATGATTGTCTTTACTTCCAGAAAATATGGAAGATGTCAACTAACTAAATAAACTGATAACAGCCAGGATATGTAGTAGGAGTGAGGGCAAGTGAGAGCCCAAAGAAGCGCTGAAATCTGTCTTCCCTGAGCTGGGCTTTTCGCTGGCCAGGCTGTAGGTAGCAAACATCTGGCAGCAGCTGTGCTGCGAGCCACAGGGATTCGGTCAGATGAAATAAACATTTCTGTGGAACAGGTTCCTGAAAACAGGCATACAAGAAAGATCATTTTTATGCCTGCCTGACTGATCGGCACACAGAAAAAGGGATGAAATGTTCTCTCCACAGCCTGAATATGATGTAATTAGTTATTCATTTTTATTCAAGCCTCACGTATTGTGTTTCTCTGCTTCTCTTTCAGTGGCACATCGTCACCTATTCTCCTTATTTTTCTGCTTTCTCCTCTGACTCTGAGCAGTAACTCTCATTCAAAGCACCATGCCTTACCCTGGCTCATTTAGCTACACAGATTTGGTTTGCTAGGGGCTGTGCAGAAGCAACAAGCTTGCATTGCACCCCTGGTCTTGGTGAGCGGGAGCACTCGGGGGGTGCAGCCTCCTTGTCTGGATCTCATAGGGTTTGGGCCTGGCATCCTGGCATGGGGAGCTGCTCCAAGCGCTTGTCAGGAGCTTAACGCTGTGTATGAAATCTTGTTAAACCACTGCGTTCATCTCCTTAAAATGCATGTCATGTTTTATGGTGAAGTTTTACAAGTCCCTGGCACACACTTACAAGTCTCAGCATCTTGCTTTTTTAATTACCTCTTATTTCTTGTTGTTAAAGTGCTAGAAATTGTTTTGCTCTGTCCTAGCAGTGACCTCTCTAAGGCGTTATCATCTTAGTCACGCCCCAGAATTTGTGCTTAAAAATGAGTCTTTTGCCTTGACAGTTTCTGTTGCTCTTCTCTAAGCTCCTTTTTAGCTGGACACTTTTTGGTGAGATGGGAGCCCAGACTGGCGTTTAGAGATGCTTAGAGCAGGAATCCTCACTTTACAAAATGTCTCTGCAGATGCGATTCTAAAGCCAAACTGTTCCCCCCACCACCCCTCTCCCCGTGTGCTTGTGTTGTAAACTTAATATCTTGCTTGTCAATGAATTATTCACAGGCTGTGAGGCCCTATGCAACAGCTATGACCATTTACTCCAAATGCCTTTACACAGAGGCCATTTAATTTCTCCAGAAGAGGATTAAAGCATGCAGGTCCTCTAGAAAAGCATTTTAATGACTAAGTGATTGGAAGTGTACCAATTTTTCCAGTAATCCTCTCTACTGCTTAATTACCTACACTGCTTTGAAACCATGTTTTAGTATAAGGCCACGTTTACCTGATTTCACCTCCCATTCATGAATTTTAAGCCTGTGTCAGCCCATCTGCTTTGACTTATCCCTATTCCTCCTGTGGGTACCTGGATGGGTACACAATTATCAAACCATCTTTCTCACCAGTTTTCTTAATGGGATGCAGTGCAACGCTATCCATTATAAGGTCTGGAGCTCATTTAATGAGGTGCTTCAGATCAGTCCAGAAAAACAGCCCCTTTTGCTACTCACTATCCCACCAGTCTCCGTGACAACTGACTATTTACTTGGCAAGGACTTTATCCTATCTTCCTTTTCATCCAGATCCATTGAAAACACCAACTACATTGGCCCATTTCCTCTGATATCCCTTTTCTCACAGCCTCGCTCCTTAATACCTTTAACATCACAGTTTGGATAGTTCGGATAGTGAGACACTTGTAAATCCACAGAATGTACTCTGCTCTTTCCACGTAGTGCAAACAAGCTTTTTAGTCAAAAGGTTGCGTGGCAGCAAGGAAAACTATTTCCATCAGCACAGAATTGGTAAAATATTGTTTAAAAAAAGAAAACTAAGAAGTGTTTGTTTGACAGAATCTACCCTCCACGAAACCACAATGACTGATATTAATTATATGTTTAGCCTGTAATTCTTTGTTAGTAAAATCCTGAAACCCAAGCAAACTAATGTCAGATAGGAAAATTCCTTTCTCTGTTTTGCAGCAGTGGAATTACACTAAAATATGGAATAGATTGGGATTTTTCTAATATTTGTTTAATAATCACCCTTACTGACAAAATAGTACCTTTCACTTTGGTTGAGAAATTTTGTGCAGCTGATTGGAAAGTATTTAACTTCATTGCAGCCTCCGATATTGTGAGAAGAGGTAGGGAAGACCGTTCTGCAGCAATTGCACATATTTTCTTTCATTTCCTCATTTTTCCAACGTATGTAAGTAACTGACTCCAATGCCTGAAAAACTGTCAGAAACCAGAAGGCAGCCTTATTTTGGTATTAGCGATGAGATTAAGAACAACACTAATGAAAAGAAAGAAAAATAGCAATTTGTGAAAACAGTGGTTGGCCTCGGAGCTGGGGTTGTGCGAGCCCAACCTCGGGCTGTCGAGGGCTCCCCAGGAGCCTGCCACGCTGCACACAGCTCTGCAGGAGACACAGCAAAGGGCCAGCCGAGCCCCAACCTCTGCCCTCTTCTCCCCAGATTCCCACAAAAGTGCGTAAAAAAATACAAATCTGAAAATGTGGCTTGTAGCTTGTCTTAAATGGCTCCTGACATATCCTGACATATCAGGATAATGTTCACCTGAAGGTCCCAAGAGCTGCTCTCTTTCACACAGTTCTGCAGGTTTGGGGCTGGGGAAGAAACAGTCTCTGAGAGTAATCAGTTTGGGGAGGAAAGGGTCGTTCAATAGCCTAAACTAGAAATTGCAGAGGAAAAATCCAGTCAGTTTAGCTCTGTGTTTCAGAACCATGTTATTTTTTTTCTCCTAAGATCTGTCACATGAAAGTTAAAGCATTTTTATTTCAGACCAATCCGCAACATGATTTTGACAGAAAGCACTTTGCTTTTGAATAACTAGATGTTGTGTGTGATTTGTGGCACCTGATATTCTGACATGCTCATAGTGTATGTGCACTGCACCCTGCAAAAAACCCTACAAAAAGCACACACTCTGTCAGTGGCTCTGGTTAAATCTGCTCCTAGGTTGATCAAACCTGTACGTGTTTGGGCCTGAAGATGTTTTTGGGAGCAGAGAGGATTGTTCTTTTTTTTTTTTTTAAGAAAAAACAAAGGTTGAGCCTCTGCATAGTGGTAATTAGATGGCCACCTCTCTTGCAAGATTTTTTAAATTAAATATAGAATAATAGGATTAGACTCTAATAGTGTTATACACTTTTCATCAGGAAGGAACTCAGAGTCTTCTGGGTTTCTGATGCAACCAGAATCCAGCAGCCCCACTCTGTCTTAATTTGAGTTTTAATGCTCAGGATAAGGAATCTGCCACAGCTAGTTTAGCAGCTAAGTGCATTAGGCAATGTAATGAATTATTGACCAGTGGCTAACAGTTTAACAACTGATCAATATACTTAAGTACATATATACATACCAGTATATATATGTATATTTAAAAAAAAAGAAAAAAGGTTGAAAATGTCTTCCTTTCTTAGTAAGGAGAGTGCTTAGGGCAATTTAGCCTTTTCTGTCCTGACTGTATAAGTAGCAATGACCCAGAGACCAAATAACTTATTTAAGGAATTTTGCAATCATTAAATCCTTGAAGTTATATTGGACTAATGCCTTTATCTATCATATACACTTATATAGGTATCATATAATTTATCATCTACTGAATAGGCATTTGGCATTTGCTGAGGACGGAGGTTACCAAGTTCATAGGAAGCTGATAAATGTTTGAAGTCTACCAGCATTGCCTCCATGAGTATAACTCAAGTTGGCAATAAGTTTCACAAAAAAAAAAAAAAAAAAGGTTGTATCTAATTCGGTACTGAATCATCATTTCACTCCTGTGGAGAAAGGAATGCCACTTAGGCTCACTTTTGTGATGGAGCACTAATGGGATAAAAAACCTTGAAACCTTATGGAATCCCCACAATGGGAGACATAAAATCTATGAGGGAGGCAAGTCTGACTCTTTCTCTGCCCCTGTGTTCCTGCGTATAGCACAATGATTTAATCACGAGCTGTCATTCAGGACTGTTCTAAGAGACAATATAAGCTTACTGACAGGTAATAGCAGGGAGCTGTATGGCCAAGTCTCTTCAGTCAATTAGAGGAGACTGCAGGGTGAAATTGCATCTTAGTGGAGATACCCAACTCCTTTCCTTCCGCGTTTGTTTACTTTCCTTTCTAAAATTGCTCTCTATACCCATGGCAAACAGAGGCTGCGCAGTTCCAGGAAACTGAACTGGCTTTTTTTCTGCTTTGAGCACCACTAATGAATTCAAAAATTTGCTTTATTATTCCTCCCCCCTTTTTTTTTTCCTCCACAGATTGCTTCCTTTACATGTGAGTATAAAAATATCTTTCCCCATCTCTGTTAAGAATTATTTCATTAAAGCATTTGATGACCGTAAGTGTGGAAGAAGCTATATAAACGCAAATCTTGTAAGATCATGTAGGTAGTTCAAATGTCTCTCAGCATAACTTTATCAACAGTACCAAAAATCACATAATAATTTGGGAAAAAAAAGATATTTCTTTTGCACAGCTATTAATGTCATACTCAATATTACCCATTAGGTTTCCTGCCACCAGGTTAATTAGTTCTTTTCTAGGGCCATCATTAAGCCATGCCAAATAAGAAAACGTTCTTCTCCTGTGGGTGATCTAAGAGACTCTGGCAGCACTGCAAAATGTCATAGGTTTTACTTTGATAAGACTACTTTCTTGTTATTTTTATTTTTTAACAGTATTTTAGACTGTCAATACCCTAATTCCATCAGGTAAAATACTAAGAGAAAAATACCTGCTGTGCTGACCTGAACTCAGCTTACACCGGAATTAAAATTGTACGTGCAGCTACAGCTCTCCTTTGTGACAAACAGGTAACATTATTAAGCACAGCGGGGTTGGTGGGTGTTAAATATGATGCATTGCAGTGTTTTGCCATTAATGTGCTTAATAAGTTTAGGTATTATTTCTATAATTCTAAGAGAATTCTGTGCGGAAAATCTCGCTGTCAAGAACTGAATGTCCAAAAAGGAGACAGAGGAGTCCTAAAACTTTATTCGAATAAAGGGAGAGTCCACCGGGCATATCCCTGTGGGGTCTCTCAAAATGCTGGGGGACGCAGCCCCGCTTTTATCCTAATTTCCCGACCGAGGGACGCCCTCTCCTTCTCCCCATTGGCCAAGGTACTCAGAAGTTACAGCCTTCCCGGCCGCCTACACCGAACTCCGGCCTCCCGCCATCTGTTCCCACCTGAGCTCACCAACTCCTTTGTCCCCCTTGCTGAAGAATGTGGGGCAATTGCCCTATTTCCCTCCTTTGTAAAGGCCCCATCTCCTTGCAGATGGCTCTTTTTGTCCTTCTCGGCTCATGGCTCCACTCAGTCTCCCCTCCCTTTGTCCTGCTCTTCAGCCAAACTGTGGAGAAACCCCCTTATTGATGAATACAGAAACTTGAGCATTCCGCTCTGTCTCCTTTTTGGACATTCAGTTCTTGACAGCGAGATTTTCCGCACAATTCTATCAACAGTAAGCAATAATGTAGGCTGCAGAAAGTCTATTGATTTCATTTATAAAGCAGGATGGGACTAGGTAAGAACATGGGGTAAAGAGAGATCTCATGTCTCCTTCTACCCTGGCACAGGTCCGGTGGACCTCAGGCCCACGGGGCACTTTGCTTGTAGGTGACTGATGCATGTGAGAGGGGGCGGATTTTGGCTTGAGGTGAGCTGCAGCATGCAAATGTAAGGAAGACTTCTGAAAATCCAGGCATCTTCCATGTTGTGGCATGCCCTGCTGACAAGGGCAACCCAATGTCTTGGAGTCCACCTGAATATCTTGCTTCCATCGGCACAGTTGATATCCTGGAGGGAGCAAACTTTAGGTCTCTCCACCTTGAATTTCATTGTCTTCTTTCCCAGATGCTGAATGTGCTGGAAACAATCTGATCATTGAGTTAAGGATGACTGCAAGGCCTCTTCTTGGTAGGAAAAGTCTTGAGGATGAAGTCGATCTAGTCTTTGTAGAGATTTTTGCCATCTAACTGTGTGAAAAGTTAGAGGACAGGGTGCCTCTTTCACTAAAAAGAGCCTGACTTTGCCTGGAGGCTGATGCACATGGTTGGAGACATTGTATACTGGAAAAAAATCTGACAGTCTGTCATAAAATTAGTCCTGTCCATATGTAAGAGACCCTTCTGTGAATAGAAAAAGGGACTAAACTAAGATTTATAGATATTAAGATAAAATACACATATTTATGCCTGGCTTAGGTCTTGTTGGATATGTTTTGTGAAAGAGAGAAATGGTATAAGGTTGATGAAAGAATTCTTAGAGAAATTAGGTAGACAGTGGAAATACAGGCTCAGCTTTCAGCCTGTGGGATAGCAAAGCAAAACACTCCCAAGACTTCCACGGTTGAATTTCAAAAATGCATGTCAGAGGCACTGAAGAATGGAAATATTCAGAAGATTAGCAAGTTTAAAAGAACCACTGTGTTTATTTTGTTACCTCAGATTATTTTCCTGAGGCCTCCTGTCATTTGTGGTGTACTTCCTGCAAGGCCTGATGTTTGCTCACAGATGTTTATCCAAAGTTCACTGTAATTTAGCAAACTTGAGATCTCTGACTAAGTTCTCTAATTTAGATATCACGTAATTAAGTTATGACTTGTCTGTCTGACATATTTGTGCTGTATAAAAACACAATAGAACTGTTTGGAGTGAAATAAAAGTGAAAGAGAAGAGTAAGGAACAGGAGCCTGCCTGGCGACAGAGAAGCAATAGGGGCAGGTGTCTCAGCTCTAGCACACATGGTCCCAAAATGTGGGGAAAGCCCGTGACCTTACAGTTTCTCTGGATTTAGCCCATCTCAGCCTATGGTTTTAGGAAGGCATCCTGGCAGAACTGATGCCAGGCAAAGGTGCCCACCCAAACCCAAGTGTGGTGGGGGAGAGATGAGGGATGTACAATCCTACTACCAGTTTTATGCTACGTGACATGCTACAGTCCTGAGTGCACAGCTTGAAAAGGTACATTGATGTCAAAAATTGATGACGAAGCGCAGGAAGGTTTGTCAAGACCAGGAGTTGATTATTTTAATTTAAACTGTCATTTATTTGCTTAATTTGCCAGTAAAAGCTTATTGATGCTCAGTGTGAATTGTTCTGTGAATAGTAACGGCAATAGTTTTCACTTCTGCTGAAATATAGCCCTCTTGCCTCCTTTTTGTTACTTTCTATTTCTTTTTATGACTCTTTCTAAAGGTTTAAAATGTAATTGAATAAAATCTGCCGGTAAAGACGTGACTGGTCTATAAAAAGGCTTTGCTGCTGTAGTGTTGCTGATAGAGAAAATTAAGATTTTTACTTAGAAATCAATGAAACATTCTTTTAGCTGTGGAAACCAAAAAAATGAAAGGAACCATCCTGTTCCTTTTAGGCTGCTCCAAGCTCTCCTGTTCATGGAGAGGATAACACGATCACTAGTAGCTGATGCCTGCTCTTGCCAAAGCCAACTACACTGAGCGTCAGGAGAAGCTGACCAACTCCAATGGTGAAAAACATTCTTATAATATTTGATGCTAAAACAGTCCCTTTTATTTAGGTGCTCAAAATGTTTTACAAGTATTAGCTAATGAAGCCTTACAACACCCTGCAGTGCACTGTAGGAAAGTGTTATAGAGAATTATTAAATGTAAGTACTGCCAGGTGGCCTGAATCCCTGAAAGAGATCTCTTGGTGTTCTGAAATAGGGAAGCAAAAGACTTGCTTATATATCTATTTCGCTGCTATCCATTCTCTAAGCCCGACTGCCTGATCTCTGCCCAGTTGTGAAGGGGATGTTTCCGTCATGGAGCGTTTAACACAGAAGTATTCCATATTTGCAAAAAATAATCAGATTTCTCTTTAAGACAATTATGGAAAGAAATCTTGCAAGTGCATGCAGCAGGGCAGCTCTGCACATAATTATGGACTTCTAGGGCCTCCATTCAGCTCCTTGTTCCTGCAAGTTCTGCTTCTCCATCCATATTTTTTGCAGATGTCCAGAAATGAAGCAGAAAGGTTGAAAAAAATAGTTTTTCAGTTGCTCCCCAGGTAAACATGGGCAGTCAGGGCAGTATGGTGGGCAAAGAGCCTACGGTAGAGCTTGCCAGAATGAGCCAGGAGAGATGAGAGTTTGAGGAGCCTGTGCCAGCAGGGAGCAGGTAACCACGCAGGAGGAAAGGGCAATAAAAAAAGGTGCTAGTTTAGCTGAAAGTGCACATTTCTCTCTGCTTTGCTAATGGCAGGCATCATCTACTGAGATATGACGACTTCCTTTCCCCTGTCTCTTACAGGAGACTGGGTGCATGTCTTTTAAACTTTTAACTTTTAAGTAGTTGAAACAAGCCCAGGAGTGGGGTCTGTGCGATGGGTGCTGAGAAGTGCCCATGGAGCTCAGTGCGGCACAGAGGTGCTGGAGCTGTCCGGCCCCATGAGGTCTTGGCTGAGATTTCCCCACACTTTATGGAGAAGGCCACCCTGTCTGCAGCAACAGACCACTGGGCATGTTTTTGCACTATATTATGTTTTTCGCAAGCTGTCTCAGCTTGTTTTAGGTATAATACTGCTGATGTGTTTTTGCAGCGAGTGGTGTGTATTTGAGTCACGCATTATGATTTGTCCTTTCTCATTCAAGGTTTCAAACAGGCATACTGTTTACAGCTGCCATTAGAAGGAATAACCCCTCAGGCATAGTATAACATGCAATTTACTTATACTCTCTGTGAGCCTGGTACATCATGATCAGATTCCAAAATGGTCACAAAACTTTGCTCATCTTTCTTTGATATATTTACTTTATTAGGGCAGTAGCCTCTGAGAAGCTTATTTTTATAGTTCTTTCTCTGTGGTTTTCAATGAAACACATTTTGAGAACAAAGCCAATGAACTCTGACAGCTGATTTTTTTTAGTATTATTTAGTTTTGCAGATGACTCTGTAATATCCCACTCTTAAAAGAGTGCTTTGCTTCAATGCCAGAAGCAGTTTCTGAGTTCTGCCTTTTTCTTATCTATCTATATTTTTTATCTGATTATTACTTAGTACACATTTATTCGGTCTTTGCTGCTGGTATTTCAGGAACTTAACGGTCTTTGAATCTAGACCCCATTTCTATAGGAGGTCTTTAGCTGTCTCTTAGCCATTGTTTTCATGGTCTTCACCCTTCTCTGGTGTGTGTGTGTACAGAGTATGATGTCTTTAAACTCAGGCCAGATTTCGCAGGGCTTTGATCTACAGATAGACCTGTGGCTATATTCAAACTTCCATACCGAACAGACATCTCCGAAAAGGATTATCTTGATCATTTTATGTCAGTTGCTTATCTTTTTGCTTTGTCTCAAAATAAAATGTGTTTTGAGGCAGCACAAATAACTTTCTGGTGTATGTATTAAAGCTGACACACACATCAGCTGCCCAGGAGCCATCACGAAGGAGCTTCCTTCCTTCCAGGTGAAGCTCACCTGGAATCTGCCCTGGCAGGTTTTGTCATTGCATGGGTTAGGACTGCTGAGCACAACAGTCACAACCTTCCAATGAAATGGCGGGAGGACTTCCTTCTTGACCTTAAAGTCAAAACAGATGGTGTCTTCCCTCTGCAGTCAGTAGCATCCTGATTGGAAGGGCTGAATTCCAGCAGCAATGTGCGGGGAAAGGCATAGGAGCCCACATTCCACCCCCTTGCCCTGTGTTTGCAAAACCCAGCCATAATTGCATACCTTGTGCTTGAGGAACTCTGTAATTCATATGTCTTCGGAGGACAAATGGCATCTTGTTTAGCAGGCTGGCAAGGAGTCAGAACTACAGCTAGCCAAAGCTGTTAACTTTTATATCCTTTTTCATTTGTGTCCCCAGCCCTCACAGCTGTCTGTCCTCCTTTCTCTTTCTGTGGCTAAACAGACTCTGGATGTGCCAAATTTCAGTGATTAAGTAATTAGTTTGGAGACTAAATTGACAGAGAAAGTCAACTAAGTATCAGGAGGAGGCAAACTGAGTTGTGCTATTTGCATCTGCTGGATGAAATGTGGATGTATTTGCATTCACTTTCAACAGTATATTGAGATTGATTTAATATTCCTTTAGAAGCTGATACTGCTTCATATTAATCATTGAAAAACTCATAGAATATGTCATTTTTTGACACTAAGTGAAAGATCCTGGTGCTGAGGCATCTCAATGGAGATGCTCATGTGCAGTCATCAGCTCTAAGGACAGACTGATTTGTCATGTTGCACTTTTGGAAGCCTTCCCTCTGGGCTTAGGGTTTGTAGCAGACCTATTCAGACATAACTTTTATCTGCATTGGAGGTTAGTGGGGAAAAGGAGTGAAAGTGAGAGACAAATTTGGGGAAATATGGTCGTGTGCTGATTAGCAGTCCACATATCCCAGTCAGCTCCAGATGAGACTTCAGTGCCCATCATGACTGGAAATGCTGTGCTAGCAGGACTGGCTGGGGGTCTCCAGAAATTACTCTTCATCCTTGGCTCCTCCTGTCTTTCCAAGCCAGAGTTTGAATACAGCCACCTTGTCATGGCTACAGGAGATGCTCCTCCTTAGCAAGGACAGACAGAGGGAATGTTAACAGATGATGCAACAGAGAGGTGATAAGGATGGAAGAGGTTTACTAAAGAAGAGAGAGAGATGGGAGGACTGGTGGAAAGAAGTGTCACTCCACTGCTAGAGAGAGATCTAAACTAAAACATGCCTCAGGAAGTCTCTCAAGGAAGATATAAACAGCTTAATGGCTGAACTGCACACATATTTCTGTTGATTATCATTCTAACTAGCCTCAACAGAAGAAAACTTTCTCAGCCATACAGTTAAACTCAGTGAAAATCCTGTAAGGATTTCTTTGAATGCATAACTGAAAGCATTTTAAAATTAGCTACCGCAGGCACCTTGGATCTAAGTCTTTTCTTGTACATCTCATTTAATTCCTAACTGCCCCTCCCCAGATCATTTCCTCTAAAACCACACTACAGCCGGCCTGTCTTATGTTCTCAGAACACACTAGAGATGTACCTGAGATTTTCAGACTGATAACTGACTACACAGATCGCAATCATAACTTGTTATTTTTCATAATCAAGCCACTTTTCACCAAAACATCTCCAAGTTTCTCCATTTCATGCAATGATAAGACTTTTATTTCAACCAGAAGTTTAGTCTCAAGTAAATTAATAGCAATGCCTAAGAAGTAGCTGAGGAAACTGAGGTACAACTGTGGAGAAGGGACAAAGAAGATCTTGAGTTGTGGCAAGAGTCAGACACAGTATGACTCAGGAGGCTCTGGTCTACGCTAGGGTAAATACTACCCAGATCTAGAGTGAGACTGCCCTTTCTTTCTTTATGGGAAAGTTGAGTCAGTGCCTTCAACACTTGAAAATAAGGCATATGTCTCATCATCAAGGGAAACACTGGCTCTCTGTACCTCCACCCTACTGCCTTTGCCCCACTTCCTCGCCTCTCTCCCGCCAAAAAAAAAAAAGAAAAAAAAAAAAGAATTCTTCTAATTTGCAGAAGGCTTTTCTGAGGCTCAGTTTTCCTCAAGGTATCCTGAAACACAGCCTGTGTCCAGGTATCTGAAGAAACGGCAGGAGGATTTCTGGAAGCTCTGGTGGTTTCCAGTCATAAACCTCTCAGAGGAGAGCTTCACTCTTTCAGAGGAAGGATAAAGACAGATAACTGGGACCAGACTGGATCTTCAGATGTAGAATCAATTCAGAATTAGCCTAAGAAACAGATATCCTAGCAGGGACACTTGGTTATATGTTCTCAAAGAGTTTTGATTCAGAGACTGGCTATGACTATCATTCAGGTTGTGGTGGAAGCAAGAGCTGTAATTGTATTGAAAGGGTCTTGATTCCTTGGAAAATGCGGCTTCTGAATTAATCTTCAACATACAGTTTCAAGATATCCTTGACTCTATTTGAAGTAGATCTGTCTTTCAAGCAACTGAACTTCAGTGAGGGCCCACTTTTGACCTCTGCTGTTGACCCCTGTGGGCTGAATGCATTTATGTTTTCAGTTGGAGCTACGCTGAAGTAGCAGGCATGGCAGCTGCATCTGAGTGTGCAAGCCAGACTGGTGTGTCGTGTTCCTGCACGGGTTCACATGGCAGCGACTGGGCACCCCAGGGACTGCACTGCATCAGCTCCACCATGTGGGCCTGCACCATCAGAGCCACCTGGCCAGGTGGGTCTGGTGAAGATCCCATGCTTGAGTCAAGCTGTTAACTGTCAGAGGCACTTGATAAATTTACAGGGGAACACCTGTGATGACACATCATGCTTGCCAGACAAGGGATTCAGAAATAGTTAAAATAATGTAACTAGAGTGTGAAGTCAGGCAGAAGCGTCAAAACTGGAGAATGAAAACTGCCTGCTTAGTAAATTCATAGAAGTGTTTTTTTTAACATTGTTGAAGAGGGAGAAATAATGTGGCTGAAATAGGTTTACTATAAATACATTAAGATTGTCTAATAGATTCCTGCTTGTTTTGAAAAGGTTACCCTGTCCCGCTGCAAACATCTGTTAGCTGCATTTTTCCCTGGAGGGCTATGTCCCTAATAGCAGTTCAGCTTCTTTGAGAGTGCTGAAGAGCCACTGTAGGAAATGAAGCTCACTCTAGCAAGGAAAGTAGAGGCCTATGATCTTAGAATTGAAGGGATATGTTCCCAGAGTGACTGTGTAAAGGTCAGAGACCAGCTCTCCCACCAAGTTGTGGCAGCTGGTGTAGTCACTGGGATGGGTTCTCCACAACCACACTATTTCCCATAAAGCGACCACAGTTGAAAAAAGAAGCAAGATTAGTCAAAGGAAACAGTCAGAAAAAAAGAAAAACGTATTACAAGTAGCAAAAAGAATAGGAAAGATGGAGGAAAGCCATGTGCAATAGGCTTCCTGCAAGATGGATTTACGGAGCTTTGTGAGTCAGAGCTCAGAGAGCTACCCAAGGCACCACTGACAGAAACACTTCTCTGGAACATTCATACAAAACATGTGACCCAAACCCTGATGACAGTCTGGGAAAGGGGCCCAATGTGCCTATATCTGTTTGAAAAGTCTCCTACAACCTAAAAGCATGAGGAGACTCAAAAGGCAGGAATATCCAGGGCAGACAGAGCTGATACTGCCCTAACTCTGCTCTTCCCATCAAGAGCAGCAATGCCAGAAATTGTAACTGAGAGCCACGAAGGGGATAAGATGAAACTGAACCAGAAAGATTGGGAGAAGGAGAGCAGAGGGCCAGGAAACTAGGAGGGGGCAGTGTAGATACCTCTCTATTGTTTTTTGAGAAACAGTACTATCCTACTGTTTTTTGAGAAGTCAAGTTAAAGCATTTTGTTGTGAGTGCAGAGGGTCTGAGTTTGCATCTTGCTCTCCATGTGTGCGGAGGGTCTCCGCCAGCTGCCTGAGGTGTAAGCAGCTGGTGCCTGGAGCAGGGAAGTTGAAGGCGGTTAGAGGGTCTGTTCATTCATTTTGTCAGTTGTTCTTTGTTTACCTGTGCTGGCCTGATTACTGCCAAGCTTGTGGTAGACTGATCGGTCTCCGTTGCTCATAGTCTTACTGATGTTCATAAAAATATGCAGAAAGTCATTGACCTACATCTGAATTATTTATATAGACTTATGATTCGAGATTGAACTGGGTTTGGCAGAAGTAAAAAGAATGAGTGGAGGAAAGGGACTATAGTAGTGTGATCTCTCAGGTTCGACAGAGATCAGGAATCAGGCCAACCCATGACCTGTGAGGCACAGCCACATTCTCCTAACAATAAGGCCACTAGGAGAGAAACAGAAGATTTTAAAACATCAACCAAAATCAGGCAGTGGATAAATAGAGGGAGACCAATCCAGTTCAGAGAGAACAAGTTGCAGGCAGAAATGGCTTTAGATGGGATCCTGTAAGGAGAAGTCACGTGAGGATTTCCCAAGAGTGGGTTTTGGGTAAATCCCAAACTGGGAAAAGAGCCAGGCTAGACCACTGCTGACAAAGACCTGGGATGTTATATCTTTCCAGGATAAGGCACATAATGGGCAGATGGCTGTGGCTTGCTTCCCTGTGGTTTGGCCTGGATCCATGAAAGGTTAGCCTAGTAAAAACAGCTGCAGGGAAAGTTGGCTTGTTTGTCCTTTGGGGCCAATGGATTCACTGAGGCTCATGGAGGCGAGCCTAATGGATGAGCAAGAAATGAGGAGACTGTGCAGCTCTTCACTTCAGCCCCAAATTATTGGTAATTGTCTGAAAAATGAAAGAAATATCTTCAATACATTTATCTACTATGTCTTATATTTTGCTAGCACCAGAATAGGATCTGGGATCTACCCTTCCTTTTTAATATGTTTAACACCAACAGAACTAGATGAAACAGCCAGAAACTAAAGCATCAAAAGTTCCACAGGAACTTAAGGAAAAATTTCTTAACAGTGAGGGTGACAGCACTGGACCAGGTTGCCAAGAGAGGTTGTGACATCTGCTTCTCTGGTGATCTTCAAAACCTGCTTGGATGCAGTCTTGTGCCACGTGCTCTAGGTGACCCTGCGTGTGCAGGGGGGTTGGACTAGATGAGCTCTAAAGGTCCCTTCCAACCTTAAGCATTCTATGATTCTGTGATTCTATGAAACCTCTTAGCAATGGTTGCAGGAAGGAGGAAAGACATCTTTATTAGATGTAGATATTCATGCTGGCAGATGCTACCTGAAAGTATCACTCTCTGGTGCTGTGTTTGGGTAAGGCAATGGCAGAGGTTTCTGGCAGGTTTACTTTCTTCTTGGACTTCCTCACAGCACAGGGAGTTACACTTCTGCTTCCTCTTCTCTCTAGCTTTTGGGGAAAATGTGGAGTCTAGCTTTTTGGGGCCTGCAGCATATTAGCCCTGAGATCAATGGCCTCCTGGACTAATTTGATAGATTGATCAAAGTAAGCTTGAGGGCTTGTAGCAAACCATCTGCAGAGCTGCAGTAATAATTAATTCTGAAAGTATCCCCAGCACATGGCTGTCTTCTGTGCTGGTCTTCAGTAAGGGAGATACAGGTCTCCAGATGGCTGACAGCCAGAAAGATGTGAACACACAGGCAGGGGAGTGGGCAGTGTTGTACAGGACATTGCCGCCTAAATGGAGGATTTGATGTGTCCTCCCCGCTATTGCAAAGTTTCTTAGGGACACTTTCAAGAACAGACTGATGGACTTTGTTTAGAGGAAAGAGAAACAGTTCTTGGAGGGTCTGTGAGACACAATGTATATAGAGTGTCTGTATATACATATGTATGTATATATGCATAGTTCCTCAATTTAGCATATGGTGTTAAGATGGAAAAACTTAATTTTGAATCTACCAACCTTGAAAAGCTTTTCAAAGACATATTTCTTAATGCAGAGCCAAAACATGAGAATCTGACCTAGGTTGGTTTATACATATGAGCAAAAATATTTACTCAGCTAGTAAGTATTTGATTAACCTTTGTTTATTACTTCAAGATGAGAGACAGTTAAAATACAGGAACTCGTGGATTATATTTTTGCTTTTTGGCTAATGTTCACTTCCTCTCCAGAAAAAAAAATATAGTGAAGCTAGGAAAGGAATGTATCTCTTTCTCATCTCAAATTTTGTATTTCATAGTCCAGAACTAAAGTCAGGAGAAACAAATCTACATATTTTGTGCTGAAAATTGAAGCAGACAATTACAATGAATGATCTGAGTCTGTGCACTACATAAATCCCCTCTGGCATGGCAAGCAAGGATATACAAGCAAAAGCATATGCAAAACTTCTCCTTTCTGGGTTGCACAGAGATGGAGTTTTTTATTCATAATCTAAAACAAAGCAAAGTGAAACACTAACCTGAGCCTCTTTATGCACTTTCTGTTTCTAAGGCTTTACTTGCAAGATGTTTTATGCTTTAAACTTGCCCATTTCAAAGGAAGGACTCAAACCCTTTTTATGCTGTGTGCTGCTGCTAACAAGACCCATCTGGCTTAGTTAAGTGCAGTGCTAGCATGACCCAGTGGATGGGGACTGCCTCCCTGCTTGGGGTCTTGCACATGCTAGTCTGAAAGTTGCCCTGAAACTGTCCTTTTTGGTGATATGTAGTCCAGATTAGGAATTCTTTTATCTTCAATAGCCTAATGGGAGCATGTTGCAACAGGCTGAGAGTTTCTGGCTCCTGGCACTGGAGGGATTAGGAAGAGGCTGGTCGGAGGCGACCTGACCCAGCTCAGCTCCCTGGCAGTGCTTACAGCTTGCGCTGCGGGGGGGAATTGCTGTGCAGCCTGCAAGGACTGAGGCGTCTTTTGTGATGAAGAACAGCCAGGCCCTTCATCTGAGGGTGAACTTCTGGCTCTATCTGACAGCGTAAAAAAGTTATTTTTTGGTATTTTTAAAAATAAAATGAGAGACTTGCTTGCATGCGAAGCCAGAGTCTTTAATGATCTGTCGCTAGAAGGTCATTTCTGAATCCGGACTGTCAAGGAGAGAGCACTCTGACACAGTCCTGCACGTCCTAGTCAGGAACTGGCTGTGCTGGTGTAAGCTCTTGGGCAGGAAGAGTGGGTGTCCCGGGCGCTCTCGGAGGCAAGGCCTTTGCTTGAATCTCCTTTCATACAGCGATGTGGAAATGGCACAGGATCTTCCCTTCTGTTTTTAGAGTGCAACATTTGTAAAACAGCATCTGTTAAAAGATGGCTTTACGTGTGAAAAAAGCGTGACCACAAACAGAAATAGTATGAAAGAGGCCCTTAATAATAGCTGTACTGATTTTTTCAGGGGGAAACTCCAAAGCCACATGTCATTTCTCTGTAAACTCCAAGTGAATTCACCATCCTAAATGTGGCCGGAGCCAATGTTTCATGAAGCCACTAGTGCTGCTGTTCGCACTGCGAGGGTTCATCAGCACCCACAAGCTCAGCAGAGATCCCACCACACCAGACTTGGGCTCAGCAGCAAGCTGTTTGGTGCACAGTGCATTTACCGAACAAATCACAGTTTTTTCACTTTGCTGTGAACTACAACTTCTGTTTCTGGGCTCAGATGATCTGTTTAGCAAAACTGTGTATGAGGAAGCAGGTGTATTCTACTTTTAATTTTACAAATAACACTACTATTTTTTCCCTTATTCTACACCTTTTGAATTTGCAGCTTTAAAATTGGTTGGTCTTTCCAAGTTTGACTGGGCCTGTGATGGGCTCAGTTAAGGGTCTGAGAGCCAGGGGACCTCTGGGACTCATGTCTGGAGCTGAGCAGCAATGCTTAAGAGTGGCAGTGCTCTAATAAAAACAGGCATACAACTGATGAATGTTTCCAAATGCAATTGGCGATGAAGGTTGCGCAGGAAAAATAGCAGATACCTGTTTCTACAGCACATTTTGGAGCTTTGGCTCCATGCTAGGAGCTGTTGTTGTCAACTCTGGACTCCCTTTGCCTAGGAATTACTGAGTTTTCCCAGTCCATGACTATTCTGGGATGAGGAATAGAGGATTGCAAGAGGGGCTTCTGCACTTTTGCCCCACTCCAGTGCACTCGCAGAGACCACCAGGTTTGCAGTACATATTCAATTTTTATTGAATCCATCAGGATTCAGCCCATGCTAAAAGAATGTTAAAGACCCATCACCCTGGTCTGGTAGAAGGTCTGGTCAGGTTAGTTGTGCCAAGAGGGAGGGATGGATGAGAAGCATTCTTAAAACGAGGGAGTAGAAATTTGGGACCGTGGGTTCAAATGCAGTGCTATGCACCACTCACTGGGAGACCTTTGGCAGGTCACTTGACCTCCCTGTGCTCTAATAAACCAGATTGTAAGTTTGTTTACAAGCTGAAAACCAGATGCTGCATCTGGGAAGAGCTGGTTCAGGCAAAAATCCTTAGCTTCCATTTACAAAACTTGCATGTCCTTCTCTAAACAGTGTTGACGTGGCCACCATTTGCTGCAGAGAAAATTAAAGCAGGAATCAGTTTGATTTTATTTTTTTTCCTTATTAAATATTCTGATTGTCTTTGAAGTAGAGAGGTATGGACGAAGTTACTGCCTTAGAGTACTCTCCAAGGAGCAAATGAATTGTTCATGCTCTGGGAATGAACATGGCTAACACCGTTGATGCAAGTTGGAGGATGGGATTTCAAAAACAGGACCCAAGTGTCTGCAGAGAGTTTTCTGCAGAGATTTCTTCCATCCATTGGAATTGGCTAGCTCATATTCATCATCAGTAAAATCTCATAAGCAACTGTAAAATCTGATCAGATTTGTCTTTTCACGTTTTCTTCTTTCTATATGTATTTGGTATTTAATGAATGAAAAACAGCTGCCGCCTTCTGGTGCTTTACTATCTTCCTCCCAATGTCTGTGTCTTCTGGGCATTCATCTCAGGAGGGTCAAGACAGTTTTGGCTTACTGGTGACTGCAGATGGTGGTGCAAGGAAATGCTGCACCACAACGTCAGTGGTGGGCTGTGCACAGGAACTTGGCAGGGACCGGGTTGCCCCATCATGAGATACTGTGTCCAAATGGGCTAACACATCATGTGATGGGGGGCACACGCATGCTGTCAAAGAAGGTGCTGATACAGGGTTATTTCTGTGCTCTTATCTCTGTGTCCACATTCTCTTACTCATAGCATTTCAGGCACGTATAGGAGGAGCCTTGGACTGCTTCATCTGAATGTATTTTTTCAGACCAGATGTTTGTATTATATAGCACTGAGCTTGTTTTCCTTTTCACTTTCTGAGTCTTGGGACAAATTAAGTCCAAAGTCAGTATTAATCTGAATATGGAAATAACTTCTCACTCATGGTCTTCCTTCAAGTACTAAAATTATGAAAATGACAAGTAGGCAATATTATTTGCTAATTTTAATAATTAGAAGATATATTTGTATAAGACAGATCTTTTTTTCTTCCATTCAAGTTGCTATAACAACTAGCAAATTCAGAAAAGAAATACTATAGCAGAACTTTCACTTTTTGCTAATTTCACTTTATTTGCTGATTTTAGTTGAAATTGGGAGAAAACAAGAGTTCTCCAGCATTTGTAAATTTGTAGAAATCCTTCCTCCAAGCTCTATCATGGTGCAGTAAATTGAATTATTAGGCTGAAGTTAATGGAGTCACAGATGTATAAAATCTGTGAGAGAATGGAATCAATCTCTGTATCTGGGGAATTCCTAAGGCTAAGTGATTTATGGTAGTTAAATGCAAGCAAAATAAAGAAATAAATGTTTTGAGCTGACAAACTTTATGTGATGTTTGGGAGCAAAGCCTGCAACTCCATAAAGCAAACTCTAAACTGGAATCAGTAAAAGTCCTAAATAAAACAGTAATCTTTATTCTTCTAAGCAATCAAAACTTGATGATGAGGCTGCATTTTTTTCTTAAAGCAAAGTAATTGAGACCCCTAATTAAATAGTGATTTTTTTTATTAAAAAAAAAGTGTTGTAAGTGGAGCCTCCAGTAAAAAAGTTTGCTTTTCAAAAACCAGGAGCTATTTCACTGTCATAATTATAGCTATACCAATTTAAGACAAATTAGTAGGTGGTTTTGAAAAAAACATATACTTTATATTTACATCAAACCCAATATTGCACAGGCTGCTAATTTTTCATGCTGGGAAATGAGTGTATTTTATCAGGTGGCAGCCATTGAATTTGCTCAAGCTAAATCTTGGCAGCTGGAGCCCAGCTGTTCCAGAACTATAGAGTACACTGATTCTCGGAAGAATGTGGGCTGTGTTCAAGAGAAGGGTCTTTTTTTGGGGAATTATTGCTAGTTCATATTTCTTAGTCTTTTCTGATTTTAGACCTTCATTTAGGAATGCATTGAAACACATACAGAAATCTCACCATTATACAGGAAAATATTTAAACTTACACGGCACCTTTTCTCACAAAAAACACACGCACTGCGCAGTTTGTTAGACGAAATACTGGTTTCTCCAAAAGCATGTGGATATGACAAGCAGTGATATGAGAAATACTGAAGCATTACTTCCTTCCATATGACTTAAGCATGTGCTTAAATTTAAACACATGTTTAAAGGACCTTTCTGCACAGGGATGCTTTCCTGAACCTGTGTCTTAATTATAAGCATATTTTTGGCAGTTGTGTATGCTTCTGATGCGACCAAGTGCCTTTGCTTTACAGAAGTGACTTCTTCAAAACACAGAAAAAGGATGCAAAGATATCAGTAAATACTAACTCCTCTAATAGTAGTGCAGGCCTTTAAAAGGCACTTAGGTTGATAGGAAGAATGTGTCCTACTTACAGTGGTGTTGTTTTTTTTAATTCACCTCAAATATTATCAATAAAACTGGCTACAGTTTGCATTTAATGGTGCAAGCGTGAAATGATCAAACCGATTTATATGGAGCAATTTCATTTAATGAAAATGGTAGAACATGTCCAGAATTAATCGATCATTGGGGATATACACATGCAAAGTTTGCAGCTCTAGATTCAAATAGTTAAGGTGTTTAAGAGCTATTAACATATTGAAACTGATGCTGAACAGCGATTTTGTTCATAGATGATTTAAGAAAACCCTTCAGAATATGGGCCGGCGAAAAAAAAGATGGCACTGAAGAACATTTCACCACAAGCCGTTGAAATCAAACACAGCACAGTCAGTGCTTTTCACTGGTTTCATAATGCTGCAACCATTTTGTGTTGCAAAGCTGAAGCCAGTTATTTATAAATTATTACCATGATGACGTTGCAATATGTCGTACATTTTTTAGATTAACTCTTTAAATATCAAACTGCAAAGCCACTAAAGCTGTAGAAATATTTCTCATGCTCTCTAAGGGGTTAAGACTCTGACTAATCTCTACTTTAAGTTTGTCCTGGAGGGCTATTCATTAGGGCATGCATTAGGGAAGGAATCTCTCTGTCTCCCTGGACCAACCTTTCCAGGGAGCAGGCAGGTGCACGGGACTACAGCTACGGCTGATAAAGCTGAGGCTGTAGCCTAGTCATGGATGGCAAGGTGAGAGGCAGGAAGGATGCACATACACTTAAGATAAAATGTATTTCTTAGGCTGACTTAATCCAGGGGTTGATGCAGCCAATGCCAAAAAAAAAAAAAAAAAAAATACTATGAGAGCAAAAGCCAAGGAGTTTATTAGCCTGACAATGGATCGTTACATGAACAGGAAGCACGCTCACACAATTAACAATAATTCTTTTAATATTTATTACAGGTTTTCCATAATTTGAATGAGAAGAAAAAAAAAAAAAGGCAGAAAGGTGACACAAGGCAGAGCCCAGTCTGTGAGGATGGTAATGTGAGAGGAAGCTGAGGCACACTTTGGTCTTGCTGCCCCATTTCAGCTCTTCGTGGTTTTATAGGGCTCAGTATTCCCTGCCACAGAGGGGAGAAATTAGACACATAACGTGAAGGTTTGGTGGCGTGGGCTGGAGAGTCAGGTTGGTTGTTTGCACTGCATGCCTCAGGGAAGCCACCTAATACCTGTGCCTCCATTATCCCACTGAGAGTATTATTTTTGTTTAATATATATCACCAGATTATTGTTGGTATCCTTTAAGTAGAAGGTGCTATGCACATAGTGTAAGAGGACATGAAGGATGTTCATAAGGATATGAATGCAGAGCTCATCACAGACGTGTGAGCTTTAGCTTTTCTTCATGATGGGCTGAGTCCAAAATAAAGCCCTTCTTAAGCGTTGTATCCCAGCTACTTTTTGTCTGACCTGAATTAAAAGGCTTGCTAGCAGCAAGATTTTTTCTTTTCTTTTTTTTTTTTTTTAGTAGCCACATTCAGGTAATGTAATGATACACTGAAATGTGAAGAAGAGTTGGTTTCTCCTCCATCACAGGTAATGGCAAGTTTCTTTAGTTAAGAAAACTAAGCCTCATAAAATTTTGAATTCTGAGAGCCACTGCAGATATCTCTGGGTGCTACTGACAGGACCCCAGGGAGCAGAGTTTGAGGCAAATCTGCCAAGACTTTCCCTCATAATGAGTTTCTTCAGGAAGGCTGGAAGGCTTTTAAACTCCAAATGTAATTTGAAAATGTTGAGGCTCTTAAATAAAGAAAATTCAAACTGGGAATTCAGCACATCTGAAGTCGAGTGCTAGAAGCTCCATCCTGCTGACACAGAGATGGTGGTGAAGCCCCTGCTGACTTTACATGAAGCAGGATCTGACATTTAATGCAGGATCTGGAGAGGTTTGCTTATATGGACTCTGAAGGGTTTACAAAACCATACATTTCATTCTTTCTTGTGTGTGTCTAAATGTGAGGCCACTTGTTCAATTACTCGCATTTTTAAAGCACTTATTGGGTAATGAGGGGGAAACAAAAGAGCGATTGCATTTGCTTATTGCACTGAATTTTTTCCCCAAAATAACACAATGGCATTAGGACATTTTGCTCTCAAGAAAATGTAGGAAGCCAACAGGAAAAGAAGGAGGAAAAAAAAAAAACAATCATCTGAATGGTTGCAAAATGTTATTGAAAGGGTTCATAATGGGTTCTGAAGGGGTTTATTGAATGGCTTTAGGAAAGCTTAATTCCTTAAAATCATTTCTGAGGTGAACATGTATTTGATTATACTTCAGTGGGTTTTAAAGGCCTCATATAATTAGCATTGTTCAGTGAAAAACTCCTCATTTTTTTCAAATGTTCCCCTTAGTTTAAATCTTTTCCTGCAGTTTGAGTTTAAGAAATAAACTGTTTTTTTGTGCCGATTACTGTTTCTATGAATCCCAGGCAGGTGAAAGAAGAGGAATTTTATTTGGATGACCTATTAGCTGCTATGAAGGTTTAAATGTGAGTGCAAAATGGTGCAGTTAGCCTGAATGAAAGTCTAAAAGCTGCCATCCTCCTGGACTCGCTAGAGGTTGCATGGAAAGTCTGATTGAAAGACCATAATGCAAATTTGTTTGGAGGGGAGGAGGCTGCAGCACTCTGGCTGGACATGGGGACAAGCGAAGGGTGGAAGGAGCAGGAGAGAGCTGCAGAGGAGCTGTGTGCTGGTGTGACAGCTCATGGTGGCTTCCGTAGGACACCAAATAATATTTGAGCCTTGGCTTGTTAAATTAATGACAGTTATGGGGAATCAACTCTAGAGACCCAGGCAGATTTGTTACACCCCACCTAAGCCCTGCCCATTGCCCAACGGCCAGCACTTGTTTCTACTGGCAAAAGCAAAGCAGCTCCATTTCCCTCTCCTCTTACACCCTGCCAGCGTGGTCCTCACATTTCTATTGGAAACCAAGTGCTTGGAGGAGTTACATACCTATAATCTCACTGTATGAATATAAAAGGATTACTTTTCATTTATTACCTAGAATCCCTTCAGGCGAGGACACAGCTGGGTTGTCTCAGCTCTGCGCCATAAGAAGGTTGCCCTAGCAAGCCCTTCGGCTAAATCTATGAATGCACAGCATACTTGTCTGGCTTTTGTAAGGAGGATTAGCATGTCTAATTGAGAAACATTACCTGTTGTTTAGTCTCAGGCTGCAGTCACAGAGTAATTCCAGCATGTGTTTGACTCCCTTCTGATATTCACGTCTGAAGAAAACTGACTGTTGCAAAATTCTGCTGCAGGAGGTTCCCTTGTGCAAAAGGAAGGGTAGTTTCTTACAGGAATTGTCAAAAGATTGTATCCTAGCCTCAAGCATGTTGCTGCTTTGGCTCAGCTTCTCTGCCTAGTTTAGCAGAGAATCTGACCCCAGAGATTTTCCATTGCAATTGCCAAAGCAATTTGAGAGTGGAATATTTTGCAAATATTTTGCAAATGTTTTGTGACAATTTAAACTTGTTTTAAGAACAGCAACTAATTCTTGTTCTTTGCTTTAATAACTACTGTGCTTCTTTTTTTTTTTTTTTTTTTTTTTTTTTTTTATTCTAATTCAGCTAGTTTCTGAATTTCAGCTAGTATAAGTTAAAGTCATACAGCATAAAATTGTAGATGTCAGTTCAATCATAAGGTTTTTTACAGTTTGGGGTATATATTATTTGTCAGTATAGCCTAGAAATGGAAATGGAGTTAACAAGGCACGTCAAAAGAAATATGCTTTGAGAAGTGGAACAAAAAGCACTTTTAACATAGCTTTAATCTTCAAGCTGTTTGTTCATTTGTGGCTAGTTCACTGCAAGCTGTAACCTAGGTGTCTCATCCACCTCATTTCATCTAGTTTCAACTATATATTAAGAACGATTCTGGGATGAGAAAATATTTTGTTCTTATTCCTTTGACTGAATACTCTGGTATATTTTCATCTTCATCCATTTTTGAGGGCAAAACTAACTCAAGCATGCACAAGAATGAGATGCTCTGGCCAGGGCTTAGGGAGACCAAAAAGAAATCGGAGGCTACCATCTTTCCTTTAGGCTGCAATTTTCTTCCGACTGTGAAAGTCTGTCTCTCTTGCATATAAATTTCCTGTACCTCTGATACTGGGAGCTGTGTATGGACCTCCTTGATTTTCAGGTGGTTTTGTTCAGGGAAGTTACCATATTAGCACTGCATTATTTACGATGCATCCTAGCTTTGACAATTATTTTTGCATGAATGTGCCATATTAAAGAAATGAAGTAATTGTGCTACATTCCCAGCACAAAAGCCAGTAGTCAACCATATGCAATGAGCGTCCTGCCTGCTCTGAAAGGTTCTTATTTTTCCTTTTTTTTTTCCCCCTCAAATCCTCTTAGCATTTCAAAAGTTCTTTTGATCCACTTGCAAACACAATGGCCTTTTATTTGCCTACACCTTGATTATAACAGAGTTTGCTGGAGTGTTTAAAGGATCCCTCCCCAGGGCATTTGTCATTCCTCTGCTGGAGACAATGTTTGCACAAGTTTTCTTTCATCCTCTTTCCCATTATCTGTGATTTCTGCAACTCTCTGAGATCTCTTGCACAAGACCATCCTTGGTACAAAAGCCCTATGTATCATTTTGAAAGGCATCCGTTGTCATCTCTCCTAATTGCATGCTCATATTTGGGAAAGGCTCTTGGTGTTTTTCCTGAAAACTAATATCCTTCTCCAGGGCAAGTACCTTGGCATCTGTCTGACAACAGGATACCATGTCATCCATGCTCTGCTGTGTGCACACACACCTTCTTTCACAACAAATGCACCCAATAGCATCACTGAAGCTTTTCAGGGGGCAACTTTGTCACCTGGTGCGTTATTTTATGCAGTCTACTGCATTAAAACAGTTATTGAAGTCAAAATACAAGAAAATTCTCAGAGCCTGAGGATGTGGCTGGGTATTTTTTGACCCTCGATACTTCCAAATCTTAATATCTCCATATGGAGATAGCAGCAAAGTGTCTTGTTGTTCAAAAGGACTGATTATTTCTAATTAAATTTGAAGTGAGAAGGATGAAGGCTCCAGAAATAAGACTGGCTCTAGGGGTGGGTTTGCCACATGCACGAACTCTGGTGTGCTGTGAAAAGGACTCGTATCCTTCAGAGGGCTGGATCTGTCTTGTGCTGGTGCCATGACCCTTAAGCCCAACAGGTTCCTGGGCAGGGCCATTTAAGAGAGGAAGATCACCTCTTAATAGCGGCCCAGGGAGACCTGGGCAGCAGCAGCTCCACTTGCATCACTGTCTGTGCCCAACCAGTGGCTGCTCGGTGCCTTTGCGTTGTCACTGGGTTGCTGTCAGGCCCTAATATTGATGACCATTCGCAACGTCCCTGACCTTTCTGAGCTGTGTAGTTTGCTGTGCAGTAGTGGGTCTGAGGCACTGATTTGTTTGAAAAGCTGCCTGCCTATAAATGCAAGGGAGAATTTTCTCAAGGGTAGTGCTGATG
>NW_010584414.1:0-24153 GCF_000705375.1 Tinamus guttatus | reverse complement strand
TCTGTTGCCTTTGTAAAACGTACGTAAAAAAATTTTAAAAAACCCAAACCTTAGTCCCTTAAAATTACCACTTCTGGGTAAAAGTCATATATAATGACTGGGTATAATGGCATAACCCAGCATTATAGTCACATTGTTGCATATGGCATAGCACTACTATATGGCACCTGCAAAACACCACCATTTTGTGTATAGAATATATATAGAATAAATGCTCTGTATGGTGTTGCAGCTGCTATATAGTGACTGCTGGGAAGAGCCTGAACTTCAGACTCATAGTGAGGTTTGCTTGGTGCTAACGTCCTCATCTGCAGCCACTGCAGCGGAGCAGCACTGACCCAGAGGTTTTAAAATAAAGTCCTGGGATCTGCTCGCAAACTGCATTTGGCTGAGCTGCAACAACTCTCATAAGCAGTGCAGGTGAATTACCTTGCTTCGTATCTTACATAAATCTAGTCATAAGCACGTAAGCTAAATACCAAAAATCCTCGCTAGTGACAGAGCTGCTGGGAATATTAAGCCCTACTTCTTACACAGCTCAGTTAAAACAGAGAGCTAGGAAAACTAAACATTATGTTTTATAGGCAGTAGGATGCAAATGAAGTTTATGGGTGGAGAATTTCTTAGGATTGTTGGAACGGTTAAGCACCACCGTAAACTCTTCCAATGGGAATTTTGATTATGTTATTTGTATCTTTCGTTTAAATACTAAACTTACTTCCTGCAGATCTTCTCTTCATGTACTTACTCAGGCTTCAAATGTGATAGTGTTACACAAGAGTTTTAACACATTGATTGTGTAACAAAAGATTATAAAAGTCTTTTTTTTTTTTTTGCATAAAACAAAGACAACTAAACAGAACTAAATATGAGCAAGGGGTTTGGAATCAAAAGACAGGTATAAGGGCTGAACTCTACCACAGTCCAAGGTTGTCAGCTGGGTTATTTTGGTTTTGACATTTAGAAAAATGAGGTTAAAGTTACAAAGTTTAAATCTTCTTTTTTTATATTCATAGCCTCAAAATGCTGGATTATTCATATAATTACATTTTAGGTCAGCCACTGAAGAAACAAGTAAGAAGTATAAATTTTAATTAAAACTTGCCACCATGTAAAGGGAGACCGCTAGACTTTGCTTTTATATAGCTGCTCTTTTTCCATGAAACTTCCAGAAATGATGGGTGATTTTTGGTTTCAAACATTCTTCAGCAGTAACTCGAGATGTTTTCAAAAAATCCTGATTTTTTGGAGTTAGTGGACATTTTCCCTCTGAAAACCAAAACTTTTATAAATTTTTATATTGTGGTGAACACACTAAATCCTTAGTTGCCTTTTAAAATTTCAACCAATGAAAAGAAAATAATTTTTGGCTTGGTTCTGTTTTTCTTGTGTTATCCACAGGCCAGATCCCATTACTGCAAACCTCCATGTCAAGACTGCTATGGACTTTATGGCAGTAGAATACAGCCTTAATTTTGCAAACATCACCTGCAAGGAGTCAGCATATTTTAAAGAAACATAGTGATTATTTTATGTGTTTTCTTATTCCTGGCTCAGTATGCAGCACTTTGCATCTTTTGCCATCCTTCTATCTACTGTTTGTATTCTGGAAGTCTAGCTAAGATGCTTACGATAATTTTGTCATTCATCATTCATTAGTTCTATTGATTTTCTCCCTTTCCTGACCACAATAAGTAGCTTACTTTATACTTTTTGCGTTGAAAAATTGCTTTCTCTGCAGTAAGAAAAAATTCCTGTCATCAGTGTTTCTGTAGAGACCATATCAACATGGATTCAAGAAAACAAGTGCATCAAAATAAGAGCTCAGGCTTATCTTCTACACTCCAGCTGTTGATCAAAGATTAATGAATACTTTTCGGTCCTTTGAAGCCATGAGTTTGGATTCTTTTTCTACCAATGCCAAACGGTTACTGCAGAATCACTAATTGATGGTAGTTCTTTATTTTGATGAACGTTGGGTCTGTTCTCCTGGTAAGCACATGTTGACTTCATTGTGGTATTTTCAGGCAGTCAGGAATGCTTGAAATCAATTATCCTGGGAAAACAGTGTCAGACAGGAATTGCTATTACATATCTACTTCTTTCCATGGAGCAGTTGCAGTCTTCCCAATTTGTATCCTCCTGGGGTGTTTGCATGAGCATGAGCCTCAGCACCATTTTTCCAAAGGGAGGGTAAGTAAGTGACTTGTTTGGAATCTGGGAAGTGCAGCCCATCAGGGAATGAATTCTTTGAAATCCCAGGCAAACATCAGCCCTGCGGGCCAGGCTGCCACTACTGGGGCAGGAAGACAACCCAGGAATGAACAGAAATGCAGACTGGTTAAAGTTTTTGGAGAGGAAGAGCTGCGGCCATAGGAAAGGCAGGAGTAGCAGGCGCTCAGGCAATGGAACGGGTGCTCGTGTCCTTGTCCAAGTTCTTCAGCCCTGTAGAGTGCGTGTGTGGGGCGGGACAGGGGATGTTGAACATTTATTTTAGACACTCAGGGGCCTGGGTACCTTGAGAAGATGTGGATGCCTTTAGCCATTAGAAAGGAAAAATGTGGCAGCGACCAGCGTGTTGGGCTTGAGCTGAATCTTTAAAAACAGAAAAAATCTTTGGCATCAGCCATTTCTTGAGAGCATGTTTTATGTGTTCCCTTTTCACACACTCGCTTTGTTCTCATGAGATCTTGTGTTAGCGAAGCTTTTCCTCGTTGCTCTCTGCAGTAACCAGCAGATGTACCTGGTCTGTGAGCTGCCAAGCGCAGGGCCACAGGCAGGATTTGCTCTTCTCACCCTTTTTCCCTCTGTTCTGAGGATTGGGGCTTATGGCAAAAAAAAAAAGGAGATATTGGCACGGTGCCTGCACCAGCACCAGCACCATCACAAAAGACCCTGGTGGGCTCTGCCCCCTGTTGCCTTTGTGGCCTTAGCTCAGGAAGGAAGGACTAGTCTTGGACTGGGACTAATGTTTCTGCTTCACTGTAAGGGTCTTCTCCTTCCCATGCTTGCTATGGGACCCTTTGCCTGATTCAGCCCATTTTTAGGGGATTCCTATTAAAATCATTAATTCATTTTCCTTTTGAGGCAGTACCAAGGCTTTCTGCTGTTTGCTTTCTTTGCTTTAATTGTTCCTGGTTTTAGATTTCTCAGTCTCTAAAGGACCTCGTTTCCTCTCAAACATATTGCAGGAAGAAATGGAATTGTTGTATAGTGCAAAGCTATAGAGAGCTTTGGGGGACAATTTCTGCGCATCCTGAAAAATCCTGTTGCCTTTCTGCAGGAAACCTCTATGAGCTCTGGCAGTCACAGTTTATATATGTCTGGGATTATTTGGGTTTGTTTAAATCAGACTGAGGTGATGTTTCTGCACTTTGTTCCCCGTTCTGTAAAGAAAAGCCATTAGACTGTCCCAGAATTGCATCCACTGGGTATATATTTGATGTTTGAATTTGCAGATAGGATTTTTGGTTTTTTTGTGGAGGAAGATGTTTGAGATGTCCCTTTTGGAAATTGCTCTCTTTGGTTTAAGGTCAGTTTGAGTTAATAATGACTTTCCTTAAAACAGACAAAACAAATTTCACACTAAACCCTTTTCTCTATTTTAAGATCATTCTACTGGCAGTTCTGCTTGCCCTGCAATTCCCAGAAAAACAAACTCCCTCAGTTTCTGCATTTAAGACAGAGAAGTAATTCTTGAATCATATTAGGTTCCTTTAGCCCTCGTCTGTTTTTATTATTAGCTTCTTGATTCTTCCGTGCCCTCATATTCTTCCTTAACTGTACAGATGACTTGTTCTTCCTAGGGGTGTCAGCTTGATGAGATCCATGTGTCATCTGTTTTTAAAATAGTGAGTATTTTAGTTTCTCTGCTGCAATCCCTTGCTGTATTTTTGTAAATATTTGTAATAACTGGTTCTTATATTCCTTTAGTGAGTCCCCCTTAGCTCAGCACTGAGCTCCGTGTTTCATTTCTTTCATTTCTTCTTCTGTGGCTTGCTTTTTTGTCTGCTAATATCACTAGTCCCCATAAAGCATGTGCACCTGTACCCAGCTTTAAATGAAGATACTAACTTGCAGGCAAATAATCCAGTTGATTTTCTTCTGGGATGTGGCACATTGCTCTTAAGAAACAGTTTGTGGGCTGTTGTTCTCTTCATCCAAGCATTGCACCTTCTTTGCACTGTCCAGCTTTTCAAATTCAACATTCGTGGCTCTGCATTGCCTTGACTTCTTTCTTCCCATGCTGTATGGCTTTGTCAGATCACTCTAACAATACAGAGAAATTTCACTGATCCGAACACTTTGAAAATATATCACTTTTTGAAAAGTTGCAACAACAGTGTGGGGGGTTATTTGTGCAAATGTTTTCTTAGGATGTTCCAAAGTTTCCCACAAAAAAGGGTATATTGACATTAGGTGAAGCAAATAAGGCAATAACTGCAGAATGCCTTATGCCTTAAACATGAAAATCACTGCAGGTTTTCTGTGGCAAGAATAAAGGCCAGTATTTGCATGGGCTGTGTGAAAATACAAAGTAAGAACATTGCAGAAAGATGTTTATAAGAAACATGTTTAACCAATATCATTGTGTTCCAACAGAAAGCAGAAGTGCCAAATGAGAAGTTCTTGACTGTCATTTATTTTCTGAGTTACTGTGAGTCTGTAGAACTACATAAAGTGAGCAATGTTTGTGCTGAGGGAGCTGCTGTTGAAAATAGGCAATGCACCTGTCAGATACTACAGTAGTAGCTTTATGGTTTACTTTTTAGCTGACATCCATATCATTATCCTTGGCTGAGACTGCCACATTTTTGTCTCTTGTGCATGTATCTGTTATTTTATCATCTATTTTATCATCTGTTATTTCAGGGAAAGATATCTTGTTGCATCAAAATCAAAATTATTGCCATCCTCACTTAGCAGTGAAACTTTGAGCTCTGTTTGTAGTGACTTCATGTGCTCTTTGCCACCATTTGCATCAGTCCGCCCTGCCTGACAGCGTCATTGCCAGGCTATGGACTTATTCCAATCACCCAGAAGAAATTCAGGACTCCTATTATTCTGTGTTTTATTTGTCATGGAATTTCACTGTTCTAAGTTTGCAACACTGGTAAGTTTCTTTGCAGAGATTCCTTCTCTCATAATACCTTTCAGTGAAGATGTGCATCTGGCTGTTCTTGAGATTTTTCAAAATCTCAGCTGTCTTCTGGCTTAGGAAGTATTCTGATTTTCGGATTGTAGCTGAGAGTGTAGCTGAGAGTGGGAGTGGGAGCTGAGAGTATGGGTTTAACAGTAGTAGTTCAGGATTCAGTAGTTCCTAGTTCAGGAACTAGGGTCATTCTGTGAGCTGAGGAAAAGAATGCTGGGCACCCGGGCTAAAGCTCAGCCTCTCTGAGGTGGAGTTCAGAGCTGTCAGATAGAGTCATTGCTGCAGAGGCAGTGTCTCATGGGCCATGGTGCTCCAGGGGAGGCTGCATCGCTTGATGGGAGCTCAGAGTCCTGGCCACTTCTGAGGAAAGGTCTTGGCTCATGGCAGGAAAGCTTGCTGTGATAAGCAGGTCTCTTGAGCTTAGCGTGCAGGAGGTCCTGGGAGCCGCTTGCTGCCTGCTGGCACTGCCTGAGCAGGGCTTCCAAATGGACCTGGGTCATCCAGCAGGACTGTCCTCCCCAAAGGGCTCCTTCACATCTAGGGTGTCACAGCATGGCAGGAGCTGGCAAGGGGTGTTTTTCAAAAGCAGAACAACCCTTATCAGAACTCTTTCCTCCCAGTGATAAGTTCTGGTTGTTGGAACAAACCAGATTGAAAGTTCAGAAGTGAGGTCTGACATCACTTAGGGACAGGCCATTCCTATCAATGCATCTATGTGCACAAAGTCCTGTGCTTCATGCAGTCAGGAGCTGTAGCAACTGGAAACTGCCTGGTGTGGTTGTGTCTATACGAAGGATGATGCTTTCAGTGCTTTATCTCATGTGTTCTTTTTGGAGCTGTCTCCAAGAGGCAATGTATTTCAGAACAAGTGTGTTTTATGACAACTGATTCTGACTTATTTCGTAGATAGGCAGCTAGTGATACACTTTTGCCTTGAAAGATGAGCAATCTCTAAGACTAAGGGACTTGACTAAGAGATCAAATTTATATTTGATCTGTCTCTTCTCAAAATCTTTCAAAATAATTATGCCTATCCTTAAATCTATCCTCCTTAACACCTGGCAGGTGCAACAGTTCTTCCTGAGCAGAAGGCAACTCAGGAAGATCAGGACAGCCATCTGAGATGAAGTCCATGCTTGTAGCTAACCACAGGGAAATCATGTCTTTGACTCAGCAGATGCTCCAGGACTATACAGCTGTCTAAGGGAATGAGATTCATACAATTTTTCTAACCATCTGTCATTCCCTGTGAAAAAAAGCTTTTTCACTTGAAATATGACTGCAAAACAGAAGACTTCTAAGTTCCTACAAGTTTCATGGGAAATGCATATATAGGTGGAAGAGAGAGATCTGTGTCATTGCATCCTCACTGAGGAAAACAGAACAGAGCTAATTTGTTTTCAGCCTGTTTTATAGCATTCACCTGGTTGATCTGCTCTTATATCCTGCTGGGAGAGCTCCAGACTTGCATAGTGCTGGCTGGGGTGCCAGGTTGGAGCAATGACAGTGGAAATGGAAGAAGTGCAGGATGCTGATCTGTGGGAATAGGGGCTTTGAGATTTCTGCTCTGCATGGACAGGTGCTGTCACTTGAGCTTGGCTTAAACATCTAACTGAGTGCTAAGCTAAGGAGCTATTACCTAGACTCCTTTGACAGCAACCAAACCAGGCAGTTCAGATGGGCTAAACCATCTTCTGGAATTTCCTCTGCCTTTTTATGGGTATCTAATTTCAGTGCAAAATCCTGGTGAAATAAATCACGATTTTGGCCATTAGATTATTAAGTATAGAACTAGATGTAATTTTTTGCCATTCAAATAGCAGGTCTTGAAATTGAGGGCCTTGAATACGGTGGTCTCTAGGCTGTGACACAGTATAAATGTGTTGTTTCCTCTTCTGGATGTGTTTTTGGAGGCAGTTCTTTCCGTTTGGAGTCACACCTGTAGGAATACAGCAGGGGAACTCCAGAGCACTTCCTGACTTGGGATCCTCAGTACTGCAGTATCTCAGCCCTAGGACAGGGGATGGGCTGCTCTTGCCTGACATGATGGAGCTTAAAAACCTAGGAAAATTTATCAGTAAAAAATCAAGCAATTGTGAGGTTAGGTAAAGATTTGAGCATTGTGCTTTGGATTCAGTTTCTTTGGAGCGCTTTGGACTCTCTAATTTCAACTCTGGGTGTTTATGCCCTTATGTGGACTTTTCTCTAAATGCTTGTGATTCAATGGTGGATATATAAATCAGGAAATTATGTGCCAAAGCCATCCAAAGAAGTTGATTATTCCAACTGGTATAATGTTGCCCCACTCTATTTGATTTCCGTTTTCTTCTTTTCCTTGCTTTCCAAACCTCTTATATCACCTTCTTCTCTTTTGCAGCTATAATTGACAGCGATGGGTACTGAGGAAGAAATACCATTTTTTCCAGAGCTATAAAAATAGTTTCCTTGGTTTTATTAGCAGTGCATAGATGTGAGTTCTGCCTTCTCTCCAAAATAGGCAATGAGGAGGAAGTACTCAATTTGGCAACGCATTTGGGGTTAGAAACATTGCTGCTTTCAAAACATTTCGCCAGAGTCATTAATTAAGTGCTAGAACAGAGAACTTCAACCAAACAAAACTAGAGGAAATTACATTTCTCTTTCCTGACCTATATAAAGAGCATTTGTGTTTAAATCATACTGAAAGCTTTAAAGAGACCTCTCAGCTAGTGGGACACACAGAAAACATGAATGTCCTGCGAGAGGATTGTTGCTCACTACAACTTAATAGGAGTTGGCTGTGTTTGCTTGTCTTTGCAAATGTTTAGCGAGACTGTTTATGGGATAGAATCTAAGCAAGAATAGTTCTCCATAGTTACGGAGTTTCATTTTTCAAATGTGAGAGCAGACTTCCTCCTAATGCCTGAGCTTATCCTGTCTGAGAGCAAAGACAAATCAATCCTGTTCCTGCTCAATCACAACAACTAGCATTGTGAATAACTCCAGTGCCTTGCTTGGATATACATACCAAATGCACAAAATCAGAAATTGGGAAATATTGTACATTTTAATGGAATCCAGGAGAACCGAGTAAACAAAATATCAAAGAGTGGAAGAGTGTCAGAGTATTTTTCTGTTTCTATCACTGACTGTGATTACCAAGACTAGCGGAGAAGTGGTGATCTGGCTTTCATTTCGCATGTTAATGGACTGTACCTGTCCAAATAGGGAAGAAGTCCCAGCATATTGTGTCTTGCACTAGGGATACAGCTGCACTTGTGCTCTTGGGTCAGAGTGTGTGTGCTACCATGCAACATGGAAAAAAATTGCATGGTCTCTTCACTTCTGAATGTCTGCTGCCCAGGGCCCACAGTGGAGGCACCTCTAGCGATAGGTTCTGTTGCATCTGCAGTAGGCTCTGCTTCCTATTTCTGCCTATATTTGTACCTCTGCTGCATCAGTTTTTATGCTGCTGTGGATATGCAAGCAGTACCAGAGTATGTTGCATGAGCAGCTGGGTGCCTCCTCCCCTTCCCATGGCTACGAATTGCTGCTGTTGCTGTGAGCGAGCACAGTTCCCAGATTCATTTTGGGAACTGCTGCTCTGCTAATTTCTTCCATTGCCATTCTTTTTTCCTACTCGACAATTTTTTTTGTTACTGCTTTTCTGCCATAGAGGGGTGGCCTCCAGTTGCACCTGCCTGGGTAATGTGAGACAAGCTGTTCTTTCACTTTGCGTTCATTGATTGCTCCTCCCTTTATATAGGCTACTGCATGAGTCACTCTGCCTGCCTACCTGCACCCAGAGCACAGTACGCTGTCCATCAGTTCCTTGTTCTATGGCAATTACCAGCCTTTTATTGCTGGATTTTTCTCTCAAGGATTCCTCATAATGTCAGCATACTTCATTAATTTCTAATTTTGTGAACTTTTGTGCAGGACTTGGAAAGAGAAGCAACTAAATACCCTATCCTGGGAATAAACATAGGGACTTGGAAGAAAACTAAGACTGATCTTGCCAGGAAATGCCTTATAATTGCTTTCCATAAAAATTCAAGCACCCAGATTTTCCTCTGGACATATATTTGTCCATTTAAGATTGTTTAAGTGGACTCAGTAGCTAGTGGTGCAAAGCATAAATGAAGCAGGATGTTGCCCAAGGCAAGAAAAGATCAGATTCTTCAGAGCTTCTCACCAATATCCAAGTGTGCTAGCATGAGGTCACAGACATAAACCTGATCAAATTTTCATGGATTTCTCTGCATCTTTCTCTGAGCCACCTACTTGCAGGTTATTTGCTGAGATGAATCTCTCTTAATGCTACCCTGAGAACTATAGGTTAAAAAGTAAAATTCTATTACTGAAAGCTTATAAGCAATTTTATAAGTATAAAATATAAGTTTTGGTATTAGCTTTGGGGTAATTTTAACTTGAAATGAAATACCACGACTTTAAAAATTATTTCTCTGATAATAGTTATGATTCGTACATCTTGGCATGGAGATAGCTAAAATTATCATTATTTCTTTTGCAAGTGGAATGCAAACTAAGCAGGTCTAGTGCATAGGAATAATAATGTAGAATTAATGATATGAACAGCATATCTTGCAGCCCTGAAACAAAATTCAACAAAATCTCAATTGACCTTTCTCTCTCTTCATCTGAGGCAGACCAGGAGGAGGCATTGCTTGCTGCTGTGCTTCCTCCTTAATTACTTTTAGAATATTGCAAAAAAAACTGTAAAGTTTCCTCTGTTTCTCTGTCTGTGTGACACCCAGATGAGAAGGGTATACACTATGAAAACAATGATAGGTCCATCTTTAGCTACTCATCTAATCTCTCTGGCATTCCTTTGAACCAAACTGAAAGTATGTGTTTGCAACTTAGACAGCACAGCTACAATCGCAAGTGATGTTATCCCTTTAAATTCACTCTATAGGTTTTATAGGTCTATAGGACCATTGCAGATTGGAGCTGAATGTAAGGCAGGTACCCTAAACTGAGAGGTCTTGTCTGTCTAGGCATTAGCAAAGTGACCACTGAGGATGAAGTAATGATGTCTCTTTTTCTGAAACACTATTTTCACATATGTGTCTATATGAGACTCATCTGATCTTTCAAAACTTGTAAAGCTGCCTGTAGCACCTTGGGATATTTTCCTTCTCTGTCATCTTTTTTAAAAAAAGATAGGAAACAAGGTGCTTCTTTTTAATTGGGTAATTAATAAAAATTCAGGTCCGTTTCTGATTCTTTGGCATTCAGAATGCATGCAGGTCTTAGTTCTCATCTATATAAAGTAACTATTGCCGAACATATTTTATTATCATTTGTTATTTTTTTTCGTTTCTAGTAATTCTCAATGATCTCAGTTTCATAAAATACTGTATAAACAAACAACCTAAGAAACGTTTTCCAAAACATCTGTACCTCCAGTTAAATGTTGATGTGTCTTTCCATTACTATGTACTTCCATTCTGAAACATCATCATATAAATCCGTGCGTCAGCAGGCTGAAGTAAATGTGTGTGTTGGAGCACAATATCCAGGTAGTCCTCTCCACATTCCAGCCTTGATTTAATCCAGGTTTATCTTAGCTTTGCATTAGCTGATCAGGAAAAGCCAAGCCACTCTTAAACTGCAGTAAGCGTTCATATGGAGTATCACATTAATTAGCCTGAATGGGTGCAAGCTCTGCGGACAGAAATCTTATCTATATTCTTCTCTGCCATCTCTTTCTTTTACTATTGAGCCTCTCCCTGCTCCCATGTTAGTCTTTTTTCCTTCTGCTCCTATGGCTATGGCAGAATTAATGATTTGATGACGGAACTAATGACTTCAAACAAAGCTACACAGCAGTCAAAATTTTAATCACTTCAATAGCAGTAAAGGCTGCAATAAATGTAACAGCATGGCATGGGGCATGGCACAAGAAACTGAGGTAATTAAGAGGATCAGTAAACGATAAAAAAAAAAAAAGAAACAGAATGGGAGGTGTAAATTCAATCACACAGCAAATAAAACTTAAATCTGACAAACAACAGAAAAGGAATGAGGAGGCAAATGGAGAAGAGCTTGAACCAGATTTTCGTGGGTAATATGGTAGACACTTGGAAATCATCAGATAACTGGGCTGCTCCATCCAGCAGAGCAGTCTGGATCTGAGAGGCCAGAACTCACCTTGGAAGGGAGATACGACAGTAAACCTGTAAAGGGCAGCTGGAAAATAGCCCGCCAGCCAGGGGACCTCCTTATTAACCTCTGCTACTGACTCGATGTAGTCTCAATGATATTGCAAAGTCTTTGTTTTGTCTTGTTTTTCATTCATACAAAATAGTGTGTTGTATAATATTACTGTGGACATTCTCCTAGCTCGTATTTATTTGAATCCTACTAAACTGTTGACATTAGAGATATCTTCTGGACATATCTTCTGCAGGTTAACTAAGACTAAAAAAATTACCATTTCAAGTGCATGGTTAGAGTTATCTATCAATAATTAGGAATATATTAATTATATTTAATAGAAAACATGTGCAGTGCTACATGCATTACTGATTATAATTTGCAACAATTCTTATTGCACTTTATTCTAATCCATAGGAGTTTTTACTGGTTTGAAAATTTGCCCACTTAACTGTGCACCCTGGAAAATGATCTAGGGCAACTTTAGGCTTGTCTGTTTGAAGGTCATACAATTACTGTTTGCAGAACCAACAGTTGCACAATCTCTTTTTTGTTACCAAAAAGAAAGATGTTTCCTTTTGGTTACTGCATTTAGGCTCTCTAAGACACCTATTACCAAGTTTGAAATGGACCCCTTGGATGGCTGATTAGTAGCCACTTTCCATCACTGAAACCAAGGCAACCTGTAAAGAATTACAGTTTCTTTATTTTTAATTCCTCATATAATATGTCGTGTTTACTAAAAGTGTTATTTTATTTTCTAAAGAGTTGCAAACAGTTCAGTTGGTCTAGGTTTGCAAAGAAAACTACATTAAGAAATCTTGAGGATGAGATCAGGGCATGCTTGTATATGTAATGTTCTCTTGAAAATGGGTAGAAAGCACTGACATGCTCCAGTAATCAGTAAGAAGTCTGATGACTGACTTAAAAGCAGCTTGACTGGACTGTGCAAAGAATGAGTCACAGATCATGATGAGCGATGTCTTTTAATTATTTGAACATTAGCCTCCAGTTTAAAGTTGAAGAAACTGGGTCACACGGTTTGTTTGGATAATTAAATCTTACTGCTATCCCTCCTCCTTGGTACTGTCAGTGCCTGGATGAAATTCTCACTCCACTGAAGTCAGTGGCAAAGATCTTGGTGATTTAGCTGGAAATAATTTTGTACAATTTAGTATGTATTCCAGCTTCTTAGTTCTCAGTCCCCATCTTGTGCCTTTTCTGAGCTCTTTTTCTGAGCTCCATCACTTCAATTGATCCCCTACTGCCAGCCTTAGTTTAAGCGTATACAGTCAAAATCTTACCCCAGAGCTCTCTATGCTCTTGGCTCCACTGGACTTTGAATGGGGTGTAAGAAAATACAAGCGTCAGTCAGAGCCCTTGGTGAACACTGATCATACCCTGATTCCTTGGAGAAGGGTGATATTGTCAGCTTCAGAGACACTCGAAAGACCTGGCAACCTGGCCTGTTCCTTTGAGTCTGTACTGGATTTAACTAGACTTGAGACTTGGGCTGGTTTAAGCCCTGGTAAGCCCTGGAACATGTGCCCTGAACCCAGGGCTTCACCTGTGGTGGGAGGATTTATCACAGGGCTGTGTGGGGGCCCCCCTGGGTCAGGTAGCAGAGGAGCTTCCTAAAAATGGCAAGTGCATGTGAGGAGATGGGGTCGCAGAATGGCATGCAATAGAGAGGTAAGAAGGGAAATGGGGCCCTGGAAAATGCTGGTTCTGCAGCTTGGACACAAAGGGGAGGGACATGGATGGTCAGGTCCAGATGCACCTCACATTTCCCGTGCTGCTTTGTGCGCATGCCACAGTCCTGGCTTGCCTATGTGCAAGGAAGAGCTGAAGACACTTTTTTTTTTTTTCTCCAAAATGAGATTCTGGGATATGCTCTTAGGACTCTGATAGCTCTACTGAACTGTAATATTGATCTGTGGTCTTTAATTATATGAAAACCATCTTAATTAGCAAACAGCTGACATCCATAAATTCATTAGCATGAACCAAAAATAATTTTGAGCGCCACTGTGAACACCATGTTCTGAGTTTGTGTTACTTAAACCTCTGGAGCATATTCAATTCATGGCTGTGATGTAACTTAAATCCTTTAAATAAGTCTTATTTCTTTGCAGCTAAACATAAAACACCTTGGACAACCTGCTTCATTGCATTTATGAACATTTGGAAAAAGGACATTTTTACTCCACTACCCTCTCCATGATGCAAGATCTCCTCATCCCGTCCCACGGCCTTAATTCGGCCATGGACACATCTGTGTGCAAGGAGAGGGGAAAGGAGCTCATCACGAGCAGACAAGCCATCCATCTCCTCCCATCTGCTCTGCAGGAGGGATGAAGGGCTGGTCGCCACCACAGGTATGTGGGCTCTCCTTTCTTTAATATGCATTTATCCACAAACCCTCACCCAAATGAAACCTCCTCAGCAGATGCTCCCATGGATTAGCAGTAACTCTTTGGGTACTGGTGGGGAATCAAGTGAGTGAACAGAAGGACAAATCATAGAATCATTAATGAAAAAGACCTCGAAGATCATCAAGTCCAACCATAAACCCGAATGGAGCTCTATAGAGCAACTCCGGCTCCATACAGCAAACATCTGCCCTGAGCATGCAAGGCCACCTTCCTCCTGGGCATGTAGGACACCTAGGACAGCTGATGGCAGGATTGGGCCTTGTGGGAAGAGCAAAGTTGTTTGCTTAGAAACATAGGGCCCTTGGCAGGGCAGTGGAGACTTGTATTATGTATTCAGTATTTTGTGATCAAAAGCAAAGGTATCCCTGTAGGATTAATGTAGTACAAGCTGTGTAAGAAGGCAAAATTATCTCTTTGAAAACTCACTGTCCTAAGTAGTGATGCAGGGGAGCATCACAGCCCTGTGCAGGCCTTGCTGGGAAACTTAGTAATCAATACAAAGGTCTTTCCCTGCACATTTTCAGGCATTTCCAGAAGAAGGTCTTCACCATCTAACCATCTGAAAAGGAAAGATAAATCCTCCTAAATGGCATTATTATAAAATATTCTTTTTTTCAATGAAACTTTTAATTTCCTTTCTACATATCCATAGGCCAAAATAAACATGAACACACACTTATCTTCTTGCTTAAAGACAGGTAGGAAAAAGCTTGAAGGTTTCAAAACAGAGGCCTAGCCCTGCAGGAAAAACAAATAAAAGGAAAAATCTCAAGAGTATAGAATGTCTAGAATTCCAGTATCAGTAGTTTATTAGTTTTCATGTCTGCCCATATCTTTCAAAAGTAGAGTTCAGAATCAAAAACAGCTGCCATAAGTGGAAAATTGTCTAATGCATTTCACCTTAAAAGGTTAGCATGATATTTATAATTTCTTCTCAAGCAATTAGAAATTGTATTTTCCCAAATTTCTGAGCAAGCTTTATTATGCTATTTAAACTGCAGGTGGGAAAGGCAGCGCAAGAAGGATTCATGTGTGTCTCATCACCCTTCAGTGCCCTCCCTGCAGCCCTTTTCCTTCCCCTCTGCTCTGCCTCTTACCTTGCTCTGAACCATAATCCACCCTTATCTGTCCTACAGCTGCATGAATTATATCTGCTCAGTGTTCATTAAAGTAATCAAAAAAGGATTATCTGGTTGTCTAAAAATCTATCATTTTAAAATGAGAATAAAAATAGTAACATGAGAAACATTGACCGGCTATGCTTTTATTTTAAGACATTGCTGCTTGTCAGTGACTTAGGAACCATTATTAATGATATTGTGGTTGGTATTCAGGTGGATTTTCATAGTAATAGAAACAAAAAGCTGACAGTAAGTTCATGTCAAGTGGAATAAAAATTTTGCTTTGTCTCAGCAAAAAGTATTTTTTGCTTATTTTCCTATAAATCTTTAAAGAGAGAAAGATTAGAAAACGGCCTAAACAAAGAGTTGCTATGATGTCTAAGGAGTTCATTCAGAGGATGTTGAAATAAACATTTACAAATCAAGAAAAACTGTCTCCATCAAAATAATTAACTGAAATCAATCTACATTATTTGACTGTTTTGCAGACTACCTCCCTACCAAAAATCCCTCTTCCTCCTTTCCTGTTTTAGATTTAAGAAATTGTAAATGTGGTTGTCTTCATATTAACGATAGAAAACTTCGGTAGAGAGAGGATGAGACTGATCTCAAGTCATGCAGGATATGGCAGAAGACATCTCTGGCACTGTTTACTCCAGAGCTAAGAGTTTATGATCCAGGACAGACACGCAGCTGAGATATGAAAAGTCATAGCTATTTTGATGGCTGCAGCCCTCACCACCTCACCTCCAACATCCAAGTTCAGAGGTTAGTAAAGCAGAAGGGAAAAATTTGTAATTGATTTTGCACTTCCACTTTGCTCACCAGGGATCAAAGCCTGCTCTCTCTGCCCAGCGAGATCTCCTCTTGAAATCAGTGGGAGTTTGCATAAGGGCTTCAGGGGTCTACGAACAACCATCTGCCTCAAGAATAAAGAAAATAAATCCCAAGTGGCAGTTTGGAAAACAGAATTCAGGGTAGAAGCCTGATGTCTGTGAAGCAAAAGCTGTGATGGATTAGAAACAAGATATTCTCAATATGTACCTACGAATGTTCATATCGCAAATGTGTTTCTAAGCATCAGGCACCACCAGTCCTTTGTAAACCCAGGCGTGGGGGAGACAGAGCTCTTATTTTGTCCTTTGCCTGGGCCAGGGCGTCATCTACCAGTTCTTCCTTTCCCAAAAGCAGGGGGTGACTCCTTCTCCTCTCCAGTCAGCAAAATAGGCAGTGGAATCCGCAAAAATGCACCAAGATTTCTGTGGGCTTCACAGCAAAGTAGCATTTTAAGGAAGGATTCAAAGAAAGATGGCGAGGTATTTATTTGGTGAAATTGTCTGACAGGAAGCCAAAATATGTAAGGAAGAGCAGAAGTTTTAGTTTGAAAACACCCTGGTGGACTGACTGAAAATACCTGACTTCTGGAGTCAGCAAGTGAAAAATAAGTGAGACTTGGCGTAAGCAAAGGGACTTTAAAGCTAAGCTCTGTCACTTACCCTGCATTTGATAGACTAGGGGTGGCCCATAGGAGTGGGTCATGATAAGCAATTGGGGAAAAGATCTCTGCAGCAGCATTGTGACTGCTGAAAACTTCCTTCAGTAATGCTGGAGAGAAAGGATTTGCTGCTTACCTGAGAGGACCTGGAAAATATAGCTAGGTCATGTCACAGATGCTGGAATGACCTAGATTAGGTGGAAAATCTGGAAGGGGTGTGTGTACGGAGTAACAGCTAAAGGCAGACAGTCATGCTGTCGACTAAGTGAAGTGCCAGGCAGGACTCGAGTTGCTGTTCACGGAGATGCAGAAAGATGGGACATGTCTGTGGAGAGATTAAACTTGAGGGGACAAATGAAGAGCTTGCTTACCCATATTAATCTTCAGCCTACCAATGCTTATTGGTAGGCTTGTCACATAAAAGGTCAGGGACATAAGCTGACAGCGGAAGGCTATGTACTTTTTAGGAAGGACAGTCTGGGAAGGCGAGGTGGTGGAGTTGCTCTTTATGTCAGAGAGCAAGTGGAATGCATGGAGCTTAACCTGGGGGTGGATGATGAGTGAGTTGAGAGCTTGTGGTAAGGATTAGAGGGCAGGCAAATGTGGGAGACACTGTGGTGGGTGTCTGCTACAGGCCACCTGACCAGGATGAGGAGGTTAATGAGGCCTTCTATAGGCAGCTGGATACTGCCTCACAGTCACAGGCCCTGGTTCTCATGGGGGACTTCAACTACCCCGACATGAACTGGAAGGACAACACAGCCAGGCATAAGCAGTCCTGGAGGTTCCTGCAGTGCATTGATAATAACTTTTTAACACAGATTGTGGAGGAGCCGATGAGGAGAGGTGGGCTACTGGACCTTGTACTAACAAATAGAGGGGAACTTCTTGGAGATGTGAAAGTGGAGGGTAGGCTCACCTGCAGTGATCATGAGCTGGTTGAGTTCAGGATCCAACAAGGAGGAAGCAGGGCTGTAAGTCACACTGCAACCATGGACTTCAGGAGGGGGCCAACTTTGGCTTCTTCAGAGACCTCCTCAAAAGAATCCCATGGGCTAGAGCTCTAGAAGGTAGGGGGGCCCAAGAGAGCCAGTTAGTTTTGAAGCGGCACTTCCTTCATGCTCAGGAGCAGTGCATCCCTTTGAGTAAGAAGTGAGAGCAGGAGACCTCCGTGGATGAGCAAAGAGCTACTGGCAAAACTCAAACAGAAAAAGGCATTATACAGAAAGTGGAAAAAAGGACAGGCTCCTTGGGAGGAATATAGGAATGTTGTCAGGGAATGCAGCAATGTGACAAGGAAAGCTAAGGCACGATTGGAATTATATCTGCAGGGGATGCTAAAAAGAAAAAGAAGAGCTTTTTCAAATATATCAATGGTAAAAGGAAGATTAGGGAAGATGTGGGTCTGCTGGTGAACAGCATGGGTGCCATGATTATGAAAGACACAGAAAAAGCATAGTTACTGAATGCCTCCTTCGCTTCAGTGTTTACCAAGGGCAGCCCTCTGGAATCCCAGATCCTGGAAACCAGAGAAAGCGCCTGGAGAGAGGAAGACTTGCCCTGGGTAGAGGAAGATTGGATCAGAGAGCACTTAGGGAAACTAGACACCCACAAATCCATGGACCCTGATGGGATGCACCTGAGAGTGCTGTGGGAGCTAGTGGATGTTATTGCTAAGTCACTCTCCATCATCTTCGAAAGGTCCTGGAGAATGGGGAGGTGCCAGAAGACTGGCCAGAAGTCAATGTCACACCGGTCTTCAAAACTGGCAAGAAGGAGGAACCAGGCAACTACAGACCAGTCAGTGTCACCTCCATCCCCAGAAAAGTCATGAAGCAGCTCATCCTGGCTGCTGTCTTCAAACGTGGAGGATGAGAAGGTGCTCAAGAGTAGTCAGCGTGGATTCACCAAAGGGAAATCATGCTTGACTAACCTGATAGCCTTCTGTGATGGTCACCAGCTGTGACTGGCTGGTTAGATGAGGGGAGAGCATGGATGCCATCTACCTGGATTTCAGCAAGGCTTTTGACACTGTCCCTCACAGTGTCTTCCTGGTCAAGCTCCAGCAGTGTGGATTAGATGACTGGATGCTGAGGTGGATTAACAACTGGCTGGATGGCAGAGCTCAGAGGGTGGTGATCAGCGGTGCAGAGTCTAGTTGGAGGCCTGTAGCTAGCAGTGTCCCACAGGGGTCAGTCCTCGGCCCAGTCTTGTTCAACTTATTCATCAATGACCTGGATGAAGGCACGGAGTGCTGCTTCAGGAAGTTTGCTGATGATACCAAACTGGGAGGAGTAGCTGATACCCCAGAGGGCTGTGCTGCCATCCAGAGGGACCTGGACAGACTGGACAACTGGGCTGTGAGAAACTCTATGAAATTCAACAAGGCCAAGTGCAAGGTCCTGCATCTGGAAAGGAATAACTGCAGACACCAGTACAGGCTGGGGACCAACCTTCTGGAGAGAGGCTCTGCAGAGAAGCACCTGGGCGTCAGGTCGAGGGAGGTGATCCTGCCCCTCCGCTCAGCCCTGGTGAGGCCGCATCTGGAGTATTGTGTCCAGTTCTGGTCCCCACAGTACAAGAGGGATGTGGAGCTGCTGGAGAGAGTCCAGCACAGGGCTACGAGGATGATCAGGGGCCTGGAACATCTGCCCTATGAGGAGAGGCTGAGGGAGCTGGGCCTGTTCAGCCTGGAGAAGAGAAGGCCGAGAGGAGACCTGATCAGTGTCTATAAGTACCTCAAGGTGAGGAGGATGGTACTGGCCTCTTTTCAGTGGTGGCCACTGATAGAACTAGGGGAAATGGCTGGAAACTAAAGTATCAAAAGTTCCACAGGTACTTAAGGAAAAAATTCTCAACAGTGAGGATGGCAGAGCACTGGAACAGGCTGCCCAGAGAGTTTGTGGAGTCTCCTTCTCTGGAGATCTTCCAAACCCGCTTGAACGCAGTCCTCTAGGACTGCTCTAGGTGACCCTGTGTGTGCAGGGGGGTTGGACTAGATGATCTCTAGAGGTCCCTTCTAAGCTTAATGATTCTATTATTCTATGAAACAGTTGTGCTTTGACAGATGCTAGAGTTGGACAAGAGTTCTAAATTAGGTCTAAGCAAATGAACAAAGATATAAATTAACCTCTCTTCTCAAGCCTCAAGCTTTGACTTATAATTTTCTCTGCCTTTCCACTTCCTTGATTTGTGTGGGACTCCAAAAGGAAATGTCAAAGGCTGGTTTTCTAGCATTTCCAAGAGAGATAAAATCACAAAAGCTACCAAAATTAGCTTTGTTAATATTCTTGGCATGTTTTTTCCAGACTGACTTCTAGACCAAAAAGTGATTTTAATGTAGACATTTGGATACCTTCCAAACATCTGGACTTGAAGTTAGCTCACATTTGCTTGTTTTTCTCTTGTAGTACTAAAAGAACCGCAAAAATATTTAAGTGCTGGAGGAATAGGTTTATAGGGAACAAAATACATGCACTTGTCTAGGTGTGATTAAAGAGGGGGTTGTGATGAAGATTATCTTCTAGTCATAATGTCCACTCAGAAAGAAAGTGAAGCATCTCTGGCCAAAATAAGTATGTAATTAGAAGTGATGTTCAGGCTGTTCAGGCTGAAGCTGTGGTTCTTCAGGCTCTTTGCTTCTTAAGAGTTTATGCATCTTTGATTCTTCCTCTTTCCTTCTGTGTTTTCTATTTATTGCCTGGAGAGAGCAGCTGGAAATTTGCTTAATATGTTCATTATAAACTGCTGTAATATAGGAAGATCAGCTAGATCAGTCATAACTACAATTAATAGTTGTCAGCGCTTCCAACGAGCCTAGTGATACCAGAGTAATTTTATAAGGAAGAGGACCCAGAAGAGCTTGTTGTTATGTTGGAAGAAGTATAAAGAAAGAAGCAGTATCAGAAAACTGGGCTTTATTATGAGCGAGTAAAAATAACACAATACGTACAGAGGAAAAGGGGACAACTGGACCTGGAGATGGAGCAATGGAAAGGCATCCAAGCACGTGGTGCTTTGGGGTGCTGTGTTGTACTGAGGAGAAAATAAAATTGTGCTGCACAGGAGGAATGAGATAATGAAAGGCATCTCTCAACTAGATCTATTAGCAGACCAAAACACTCTTCCATTTCTATCTTGTTTCCATTTTATCTTAAGTAATCAAGGATCTTCCTGAAATTACACAGGAGAAATGGAAAAAGGATCGTAGGAAACAATGGCTGGAAAAATGAAAAGCAAGGAGATAAGAAAGATCAGGACCCTCATCTTACCGGGTGGTCATAGGTCATGCAGGTAAAAACGAAGACTGTTGCAGCTGTCCCTTCTCTCACTGCTGCTTACATTCTTGTTGAAGTGTTCTCTTTCTCAAATGTCTATGGAGAACTCCATGTTCTATTTCTCAAAGCAGGTAGTGGATCTCTGGTGATCTGTTGTACGATGTTAATGAACTTGGATTATTGCACATTATGCAGAAAAGCTTCTTCAATTAGAATAAAAATAAACTTGCAATTGATTCTTACCTTGTGTACTCAGAGCTAATTTTGCACTGGCTTCATGAAATTTATTCACATTAGATTTTTTAAAGGGATCCATCACACATTATCTGTATGGCCTATTAAAGTATTCCTGCTCTCTTTGACAAAGAAACACTTTGAAGACGGTCTGTGACCTCTGACTGACCAAAGGTGAATGGATGCTTATTTTCTTTGTCTATACCCTTTTATATAATGAAGTCTTTAGAATAATCTAATGCTAAAGAAGTTATTTGTAGCCACTCTCTGGTAGATATTGTGTCAGTAAAACAGGTGTAAAACCTGAATAGAATGGTAATCGAGTCTGCATGTGGACTTTCTGAAAAGTTGAAAAATACAGAAGGGCTTTTCTGAAAAGTTGAAAAATACAGCATTTACAAATCCTGGGGCTGGCAACTTGATTTTTTGCAATCTTGTTTTTTCAATGGTGGCAAAGAATAAAAATTTTATAAGTGTCATGTGATGCCCCATGTATTTATGGTGTTAAGAAAATTTCTGGGACAAGAGTTCCTTTCTGTATGTGCAAATTATGTGTTCCTTTCAGGTTGTAATTGGGACTTTGGCTTCATTTTTGGAACACTGTGTCTTTTGTGACTTGTTTTAATGTTTTGTTTTTTTCATTTATGGTGGTTATAACTTGTTTAGGACTTTATTCATAGCCCAAGAAAAACAAGCATCTTACAAAATACTTTTGGTCTTCAGTGATGTAATAATTCAATTGAAGCTATGTTACTCATGATAATGCACATGGAGGACCCCAAACAATGCAGCTATGCAGTTTGATAAATAGTAATGTGAGGGATACAGGTGTTTTCTGCACACCTTTGAGCTTGTAGGAAAATATTTCAGATGGATGAAGTGGTAATCGAATCTACCAGGTCAATATAATGGAGCAGGGAAATGGCTTTATCCTTTTCTCTGTACAACAAGGAAAGAAAGGAAAGCACTACAGGAGTATCAGGAGGCTGGTGTGGAGCATGAATTCCTGGACAATACCAGTGTCTAACTCAAGTTTGGGGGAAACCGTTAAGTCTTGTGTGAGTACATAAGACAATTCTAGGTGTTCTGGGGAATTGGAGGGCATGCTATATTGCTGTTTTGCATAGATAATTTGAAAAGAATAATGAAACAGTTTACCTTTAAAATTTTAAACGCTGTCCAATTATAAGCACAAATGCCCTGCTTGGGAATTATCAGTAGGGTAAATATTGCCAGATAGAGCAGGGGGAGGAGGAGCTACAATTAATAGAAATATAGTGAAGATGAGAAAAAAGAAAAGAAAGGAAACAAGATGCTGCTTAGAGTATCTTTATTATTATAATCAGCAAAATATCAGAAATGATGAACTCAGAACTATTATTACAAACTGGAAAAAAATAATATTGCAATCAAAAATTCCCTGCAATAATTAAAAATATGTTCAATCAACTTATATCTGGTAACACTGACACTGCATATTACAGGAAATTTTGGATTTTCATTTTTGATTTTTTTTCCAAATTGTGGCAAGACATAGAGTAGTAATATGACACTTCAGTATTTTCAACTTTTTAAATCTGAAAGTGCTCATGTATGTGTATATTTATAAATATATACATATGTATTTATGCATTCATACATGTAATTGTATACTAGTAGCATTTTAAAGCAATCAACAAAAATGCAGCTGTGCAAGCAGTAATAGTCTTGGAAACAGAGCATATTAAATGTTTGCTGTGGGACTTTTTTATGTGGGTGGTGTAATAGATAAGCCTTGAGATTTTTGAACTGTAGGCAGGGAAATTTTTGATCCACAAAAAGTCTCACTTGGTAGCTGTCACAGTGACAATGAAATTTCTTTTTAAAGGATTCTCTAAACCCATTAGTTTGCTGTCTAATCTCTAATAATAGAGATGCTCACTATCCCTACACATCAAGCTGACACCAAAACATTTTCCCAAGGTCCTAGTGGCTATCTCCACATAGCCTTAGGCACTTTAACTAGGATTTAAGCAGAATTTAGACACGTAATTCCAAAGAAGTTGAAAATGCCCTTGTCACCTGAACTCTGCTAGTATCTCGCTTTTTAATAAAAAAATTCCTAGTTGCCTTTTTTTTTTTTTTAATTCCCAAAGCTCTTCAATTTTGGTAGGGAAGAGTAATTTAAAACCTAACTCATATTCCAGCCTCCTGGAAGGAAGAACTAGATATCCTCGGAAACAGCACAGCTAGGTCTGAAAGGTGTTCCCAGGGCACACCTAACTTGCATCAAAGGGATTAATGTTCTCATTAAAAAAAAAAAAAAAGGCATTACAATACCTATTTATTCAAGAACACAATAGAGGAGTGATGGAGGGTGGTGTATAAGAGGGTTAAGGTAGACTATCAGATGGGAGGGGAAACACTTGGGCTTCCGACTCCACTTCTAAAATTTTGTATATATCTTAAATTGAATTACTGGGTGAAGTAGTGAGGCAATGATGGGCCACCAGCCATACAGATATGTTACCTTAATACAGTGGAGTTTTCAGACCCAAGCTCTTTCTGGGGTCATGAATTTTGTCCTATTTTATAGGCAGTGGGTCAAATTCAATACAAAAAGAAGAAAGGCTCATGGCTTGGTTACTGGTGTAGGTGGAAGAACTGTGTTGGTACTACCGAGGCCAAGGTAGGAACTGGACTTTTGTTTTCTGTCATCTAGCAGGAGACCACCATAACTTTATAGAAAATGTTTTGAAAGAGTCAGGCAACTCACTTCCAGGCAGGATTTGGGGATGTAGATCTAGATAGATCTGGGGATTAGTCAGCAATATAAGATGAGATTAGGTCTGTTGGTCAGCTTTGGACAGCTGTGAGAGTGATGCAGCTCCCTATGTAACAGGGCAGGTGTTTTGGGTCCCCTTCTGATGCCCTCACATTTTATTGGGATGCAAAGAGGCAGGGGCCATGCTGGAGGCTAGTTGTCTGTCATAAAGTACCATAAAATGAACTTTAAGTTGCCTACCATTACTAGACTAGCACTAAGTATCCTGAAGAAATTATAAGAGGTGAGAAAAGAAATCTTAGATGCCCTGAATTGAAAACCTCAAATTGACTTGAGTAGAATCAGACCATCACACAGTTCAAGACTTAGCTTTTTGCTTGGCTTCCAAGGTTGCTAAAACTTTTCATAAGAAAGAGAGCTTTCATCTTTTCACAAAACTGCTCTTATTTCTTCTGTGGTCAGCTAATAATACTCCTCTGGGAATGGTGTCAATGGCTTAAAGGACAAAATAAT
>NW_010584412.1:418836-460495 GCF_000705375.1 Tinamus guttatus | reverse complement strand
GTAGATTACTATACTGGTCTTTATAACCGCTTTACATCATTGTATTTCTTAAGTGTTATTACTGGAATTACAGCACTTCAAGAAACCTCTGTTTTGTTCATCGCTGTACCAATGCATAGGAAGACAACTGCTACTGTGCAAAGTGGAGAGGGTACTGAAGATGGATCAAGTACCCCACTAGCTGGAGATAGTCCCCTAATTTCAAGAACTGAAATTGCACTCTAGATGCCCCGTGCACTTCTGGATGGCCATGATTAATCATGCCCAACTGTTATCCACTTATCTTCTAGCACCATAAGCACAGTTCAGAGACTTAGAGGTACTGATAATACTTATCTATACATTAGAAACCAGGTATTGTGAGCCATAGGAAGATAGAGAGTAAAAGGGTCATATACAAATTCACAGAAAATTTTTCAGGAATACTAATTGGCATTTTTGCCTTTGGGTTCAGTGATGAGGGGAGAGCTTAGAAATAAGAAGCAAAAATTCCTCCAAACATTTACCACAGAACTTTTCCTCTGGATCCATAAATCAATCACCATATTTAGTTTCATTGAGTCAAATAACATAGCTCAAAGCACTTTGAAGTCCCACCCTTAATTCCAAAATGCAGCTCAAGACTATCATTTTAAAACGTTGATCCAGATCTATGAGGTGTTAGGAAAAAGAGAAAAATAGAAAAATACAGGAAAGAATGCAATGGAAAAATACATGTCATAAATGAATGAAAATAATACACAATTAAAGCTTTCAATAAATTTACGACTCTTACCAGATTACTGGTAAGAAACCAAGCAGAACTGATAGAAACCAAGAAAATCAGAATCATTGCACACAATTTTCTTATTATCCATAATTTAATTCACATCTAACAAAACCTATTTTTAATCTAAAAATGCTAACACAGTATATTTTTATACCATCTTTTCGCAAGTGATAAAAGACAGTGATTAAATAAAAGCAGACCTTTTGAAGTTAGGTATTAATGTAAGACAGCTACACAAATGACAGGTATTAAAGAACATATGTGAAAAGTTTTTGAATATGCATTTATATTGGATACCTCTAGCTCTAGTACTTTGGGTAGAGATCCAAATAGCTGCGGCATATCTCAGCAGAATACCTAAGCATTTAGGAAGAGTTAACCAACTCTTCTCATTTATGAGTGGTGCTCCTCCGACGAGGGATTCTAGGCTTTTCCCAAGCACACAGAACAAGTAGCCGATCTTTACTCCATCAGGTCAATCAGCAATTCAGCCCTGCTCTCCATGCTTGATGGCTATAAACAAGAAAACTGAGGGCTGACTTCTTGCATATTTGTTGTGCTGAGGAGAAAAGAACTGCGGCAGTAAAGGATAAGCATATATAAGCAGCTGTGCAACACTGTATTCCTGAAAGAAGAATTAAAGCCTTAGGGCTACACTGGAAAATTGCTATGTGAAGTTCTAAGCATGCAGTTCCCTTTGACAGCTACATCTTGACATAATGCTTGAAAATATTGCCGTGTGCGACCTGACCTCTCCTAGGCCCAAGAGAGACACTGCATTTCTAGTCAGAGAAAATTTCATGAATTCAAACATCTACAACATATATCCTGATCGCATTCCCAGCAAAAATCTGAATTTAAAGTAAACGACTGCAGGTATATTTTATCATTAGTTATATGCATTGATATATTTTAAAATACAGTCTTAAATGAGCAATGTTGTGCAGGAGAAGTTGAACACTACACATCACTACACATCATCAAAATTTGAGATAGGCAAAATAGTGGTCCAGAATATTATTGAATTGGTACCTGAGGTTATTCCTCCCCAGGTGCAGGACCCTGCATTTGTCCTTGTTGAACCTCATGAGGTTCCTCTCTGCCCAAGTCCAACCAGATGATGCGTGTTTTTCTACCTGCGCAAAGGCCAACAAACTTCAGAAAAAATAACTGGTGGATATTCAGTGAATCCTCCTGCCATACTCATCTAACAACACAAACAAACAAACAAAAAGCCTGCACACCTTTTTTTTTATATCCCTCCTCATTTACCAAATCAAATGACAGTGACTCATTGACTTTATGGCCAACAGGGAGCATTATGATAATCCAGTCTGGTCTTCAGTACACACAGAGCAGACTCCCAGGCAGTTCAAGTAATGAGCTCTCCGGTTGGGCTATAGTGCAACTTTTGCAAGGTCATGCAGCCTTGATTTTTAAGGCTGAAAATGATGAAGAATCTATCAGAGCCCTGGGGAGGCAGTTCCAGTGGCTAATTGTATTCAGTGTTAAAAATATTCTGCATTTCTACTCAGACTGTCTGGTTTGAGCCTCCACTGGATCTCATTATGTCTTTTGCTCTTTATTAAAGGAGGGTTGATTATCTAGAGTAACTTCTACAAAGTAGTAGTTTGCTTCAGTACCTGGCAAACTAGGCAAAGTATTAGTTCCAGTACCCGGCAAAGTAGATTTAGTTAACAATGGTTATACTTCTATAACACCAGATGAGATAGTTAATCAGATAATTAAGCAAAAGGGATAATTTGTGATACCAAGCAATCATACACTGGATTTTTGCGATACAGAACTGTATCTTCAGCCAGCACTGAAGCAGCTTGCTGAATACCAAAGCAATGCTGCCTGGCAAAAGCTGTACAGCTGTGCTTTTAAGGACCCTTACTTTTATTTTGCTATCTTTTTCCTCTATCACTGCTGCATATGGAAATTAGGCCACAGCAATAGCATGGATTTCCACTTATCTTCTCTTGAATGCCTCTTCTTACTGCATCACCAGCTAAGCATCAAGGTTCAAACCCTTCTTACACAAGATCACGGAAATGTTTCCAATTACCATTCACATTATGTATTACCATCTAGCTGGGATTGCTATATTGTACCATAACAGAAAACTTTCAGGCAGTTGCCACTATGCTTCATATAAATTCAGCTGTGACTTAACTCACAATGACACAGGCAGTGAGATAACAGAATAACTAATATTTCCATTTAAAAATTGTCTTGCCTCTTTTGGTAAAATACTATCAGTTCAAATAATCTGCGTGCAATCCAAAGGGCTCAGAATAACTCTGGTACAAATGTTAAATAGCTGTCATATTAATAGATGAGAAGACATGGTAAATATCCAGCTTTTTGGAAGAATGTCACACAAGTTCAATGCATCCTTAGATAAGGATGCTTTCTTTTAAAGAACCCATTTCATGCTTATATATATGCAACACTATTGGTTAACCTTGTTAGTCTAAGCTTGCCTGGGAAGAATAATACATTTTAGAGAGAGTGGAGAGAAAAGCAAGTTGGAAAGAAAGCAGCATCCTTGTTTTCAGCAGCTTTTCATAAATTCTCCTGGGAAGCCAACTGAGTTTCATTGAAGGAAATGAATCAGTGGTCCTTCACAAAGAGAAAATCAATTAGAAAGTCATTACCTGAAAATTAGCACTCAAAAAACAAAATTCCATTTTAAAGCCAATTAGACTATATGTCAGCACTAAGTTGCATTGCACTTGCATTGATGTATGCAAAATGACAAACATCCTCCTTGTGTAAGAAACGTAGAGAGTGAAAAATTAAAGAACATGCTTGTAGACATTATTAAATTTGTTTAAAAAAAAAAAAAAGAAAAAAAAGCTGTGGACATGGGAAGCTTGCATAGGACTAAAGTGGCAAGTGGACAAGTACACAAGAACGAACCCATCCAGTGTTACTAAATGTACAATTTGCAAGCTATCCAGAGCAGTAGATTACTATACTGGTCTTTATAACAGCTTTACATTGTACATTGTATTTCTTAAGTGTTATTACTGGAATTACAGCACTTCAAGAAACCTCTGTTTTGTTCATCGCTGTACCAATGCATAGGAAGACAACTGCTACTGTGCAAAGTGGAGAGGGTACTGAAGATGGATCAAGTACCCCACTAGCTGGAGATAGTCCCCTAATTTCAAGAACTGAAATTGCACTCTAGATGCCCCGTGCACTTCTGGATGGCCATGATTAATCATGCCCAACTGTTATCCACTTATCTTCTAGCACCATAAGCACAGTTCAGAGACTTAGAGGTACTGATAATACTTATCTATACATTAGAAACCAGGTATTGTGAGCCATAGGAAGATAGAGAGTAAAAGGGTCATATACAAATTCACAGAAAATTTTTCAGGAATACTAATTGGCATTTTTGCCTTTGGGTTCAGTGATGAGGGGAGAGCTTAGAAATAAGAAGCAAAAATTCCTCCAAACATTTACCACAGAACTTTTCCTCTGGATCCATAGATCAATCACCATATTTAGTTTCATTGAGTCAAATAACATAGCTCAAAGCACTTTGAAGTCCCACCCTTAATTCCAAAATGCAGCTCAAGACTATCATTTTAAAACGTTGATCCAGATCTATGAGGTGTTAGGAAAAAGAGAAAAATAGAAAAATACAGGAAAGAATGCAATGGAAAAATACATGTCATAAATGAATGAAAATAATACACAATTAAAGCTTTCAATAAATTTACGACTCTTACCAGATTACTGGTAAGAAACCAAGCAGAACTGATAGAAACCAAGAAAATCAGAATCATTGCACACAATTTTCTTATTATCCATAATTTAATTCACATCTAACAAAACCTATTTTTAATCTAAAAATGCTAACACAGTATATTTTTATACCATCTTTTCGCAAGTGATAAAAGACAGTGATTAAATAAAAGCAGACCTTTTGAAGTTAGGTATTAATGTAAGACAGCTACACAAATGACAGGTATTAAAGAACATATGTGAAAAGTTTTTGAATATGCATTTATATTGGATACCTCTAGCTCTAGTACTTTGGGTAGAGATCCAAATAGCTGCGGCATATCTCAGCAGAATACCTAAGCATTTAGGAAGAGTTAACCAACTCTTCTCATTTATGAGTGGTGCTCCTCCGACGAGGGATTCTAGGCTTTTCCCAAGCACACAGAACAAGTAGCCGATCTTTACTCCATCAGGTCAATCAGCAATTCAGCCCTGCTCTCCATGCTTGATGGCTATAAACAAGAAAACTGAGGGCTGACTTCTTGCATATTTGTTGTGCTGAGGAGAAAAGAACTGCGGCAGTAAAGGATAAGCATATATAAGCAGCTGTGCAACACTGTATTCCTGAAAGAAGAATTAAAGCCTTAGGGCTACACTGGAAAATTGCTATGTGAAGTTCTAAGCATGCAGTTCCCTTTGACAGCTACATCTTGACATAATGCTTGAAAATATTGCCGTGTGCGACCTGACCTCTCCTAGGCCCAAGAGAGACACTGCATTTCTAGTCAGAGAAAATTTCATGAATTCAAACATCTACAACATATATCCTGATCGCATTCCCAGCAAAAATCTGAATTTAAAGTAAACGACTGCAGGTATATTTTATCATTAGTTATATGCATTGATATATTTTAAAATACAGTCTTAAATGAGCAATGTTGTGCAGGAGAAGTTGAACACTACACATCACTACACATCATCAAAATTTGAGATAGGCAAAATAGTGGTCCAGAATATTATTGAATCACTGAGCCTAAAATCACTCAACACTAAATGTGGTTTGAAGTAAATGAATAGAATAATATGCAACTAACTAAGGCTGAGCTAAGCTGATTTATATCTTTCTCAATTTTTTTTCCTTTTTTTAATCAAAGATAGGATATATGAATATATATAAAATAAACAGATTCACTGTATCCTTTAGTAGTCATTTAAGGGACATTATTAATTTAGATGAAGAAGATGGGAAGTAGAATAAAATTTGCATGAACGATATGAAATACCAAAGGCTGTCAAGTTACTGTGGTGCATGGATTCATTTTATCATACTCATCTGTGAAAAATTAAAAAGTAGAAACTATCATAAACTCTAGCATATTGAATACAAAATCTCAACAAGGCAAGCCAAAATGTCGTTTGAAGTTTTCAGCTGTGAAAAGGGAAGCAAAATGAATAATAAATCTTTCTTCAAACACATCAAAAGCAAACAGCCCAGCAGACACTTTGTAAGCCCAGCAGAAAACCAGGATACAAGGGAATACAAAAGGAAAGCCCCGGCAGAGAAGCTAAATGAGTTCTTTGTATCACTGCTTTCTGGGGAAAGGACTGGGGTACTCTCCCTGTTGTCTCTCTCCTTGCTGAGAGACTAAGACCAACCAGCTCTGTTTGAAGGGGAAGCAACTGCAAAGCAGGTGATGGAACCAATGGGCAGAATGAAAAGAAAGAAATCACCCAACGCCAGGCAGCCTCACCCGTAGGTCCTAAAGCAACTCAGGGATGAGACAGCTGAATTACCAGCAATGGTGAGTACCTCCTCATGCAACACTGCTTTGGTGGCTAAGCACTGCATCATGGCAAACATGCTGATTTTTTGAAATTCTCCTCAGGAGAGTTAGGGAATCACTGAGCACTAAGGTGGCTGCCTCGAACAGGCAAAGCAGAGCTCGAGTTACCACTGGCACCTGATGAATTATGACCCGTGTGAGAAGATCTGTTTGGTTTTTGCAAAACATCCTTCATTGCAAACTCACTGATGTCCACTAAAAGAGCAAGTATGCAGATGAATAAAGGTGATCTGGTTTTGATCATCAACTAAAATTTCCCAAAGGCTTTTGATAACATCCTCTGCCAGGGGTTTATAAAGTGACAGAGTGCTAGTGGCATAAGACGGAAGGTTGTTTTGTCTTAAATGGCAGAAGAATTGGTCAAAAAAGTAGTAAAAAAACATTGATTTCTAATAGTGGAAGTCATCACTGGAGTTCTGCCAGGCTCGGTGCTGAGACCTGCTAGTGTTTAGCATACTCATGAACTATGCAGAAAGAGGGTAAGCAGAGTGATAAGAAAGTTTGAGGATAACACTAAATTATGCAGAGTGGGACACTGAAGAATTGCATCAGCGTACATCTTTTGAGTCTGGATGAGGGAAATTAAATGTAGATAAATGTAAAGTGACACACGGGGAAAAGACTATCCTAATTTCACATAAAAATCATAAGCACTGAGCCAACCATTACTATTCAGAAGAGAGACCTTCAGGTTATAAGGTATTTCCATGAAACAGTCAGCTAAGTTCTCAGCAGCCATTAGAAAGTAAATTAAATGTTAGGAGTGTGGACTGAAACAGGAAATAAAGTTATGATGCTCTAAATCCAAAATTCACCTATATAACTTAACATCCTGAACATAACGTGAAGTTCAGTTTCCCTCAGCACCAGAAGAATATACTGGAGGCATGGAATGAGGCTTCTGAACGAGGAAAAACCTCTGAGACTACCTGAAAAAGAAAATTCCTTTGGAGAACCACACTATCATGAGTGACATCGAAAGTGTGTAGAGGGATTAATTTTTCACACACTCATCCCGGGAAAAGAAATACTAAATACCAAAGCTAGGTTCATTAAAAAGGTGGTTAAATTCAGCAAAGGGGCAGCAGACCTGTAAAATTTACTTAGAAAAGAGAACCACCCATAACTCAAGAAGTCTTGAGCTCAAAATAATTAGAAGGCAGAAGATATTACATGGATACATCACGCATCATCCTTCTAGAATAACAAAATATTAATGACAGTGTATAAGTTCTAGAAAACATCCTCCTGCATAGTATGTGCATTTCCTCTTAATAGACATGAAACATTTAATTGGTATTTAGAAAAACTACTCAATGAAGCAGGGAAACCAAATCTGCAGGTAAAGAGAGTTTGATGCAGAAACGAAAGGAGTGTGTAAGTGCTTGGTACATGTAAAAAAAAAGTTTCTGACCATCAGCAGGGGTGAAGTTCTGACACACACAATTTCTTAGCACTGCTAAGTTAAAAAAAGTTACTCAGAGAGAAAAGAAAGAGAAACTTACTAAAAGTTACTCAGAGAGAGAGCCTAAGTTTGTAGATAAGAAATTATACAATGTAATTGTTATTTATATCCCAGAACTGGATATGATTACCTAAAGTAGTCTCTGGCAGTCCCATTTCTTCTGTTCACATGGTTCATATGGATTTTTTTTTTAATTCAAGCTTAAAAATAATTTAAAAGATATTCTATAATGTCACTTTAGAGAGATTCAATAAAGTTTATGATGGGATTGTGTCAGAATGCTTCAACAAACTAGGAAATGTATTTCTGACAGACTGCTAGCTGCTCCTTCGATCACAGTTATGGAAAATTAAACAGGACAGTTGTCAAATACCAGGTTGCTTGATGTTTAATTCATGTGCAAACACCTACTCCAGCAGTTTTCAACTTTTGCTACAGTACAAATTCTTTCTCAGAAGTTGTCTCAATGTGCAAAGTGAGACCATCCTAGACAACCTAGAAAATAAAAAATATATATTTTTCTCGTGATCAATGCGAAATAATTTAAATGAAAATTTACAATTCTACTTCTCTGAATCCAAAGGAAACACACACTCTTCCAAGCAGCTAACACCACCACAGTTCTCTTGAGTGAGGGACACAGCTATGGTCCAGAATCCGGTCCCAGCACATTGAAACAAAATAGGTTTCCCACTCTCCTTCCCACGAGCTCCTGTACCATCCACTTAAGATTTCTCTCTAGTGAGTAAGCGTGGAGGTGCATCTGCTGATGAAAAGGGAAAGGTCACAGTGCCCAGGTAACTCCATAAGATATTACTCTTAGGCATTAACAACCTGATTCCTATTGGGAATCTGCACTCTTCTAGTGATCAATATACATATTTCAAAATACCCATGCAAACGTGAACTTAAGAACATTTCTGAGCCCTTGCCTTTCTGACATTTGCCTAAGGACAGGCTTCTGTTCACACAAAGTCTGTGTGTCCACTTGGGCTGCTCCTGCCCTGCAGAAACAAGGGAAATGGAGAGAGGCAGCCCCTGAAGACAAGAGAGCTGTTTCGGAGTGCAGTTAGCAACCAGGTCGGGGTCCCTGGGGTGATACCCACAAATTTGCAAGCAGAAAAATAAGTCACCAAAAGCATGGGGGTTGGACTAGATGATCTCTAGAGGTCCCTTCCAACCCTAAGCATTCTATGATTCTATGATCCATGAAAACCGTCAAGCAATCACAACCATCAAGCAATAAGAGAACTGCAGTGAATACCAGGAGGGCAGAAGTGAATGTGCAAATCCACCTTAGAAGAAAAACCACACTAACATAGATGAAAATAAACTTTTTGAATAAAAGGAAATAGCAGTAGGAAAGATATGCATATTGCTTAGCTGGAACCCTATCCTGAATTTGAGATTAGGAAGTCTTTCATCCACACAGATTATTTAGATATATATATTTTTTAATATGTCTTAGACTATAAGACAGGAATGTCAAAGCAAAATGTTACATTCCTAGAGTTTTAATTTTTGTATTATTTTTCAATTCAGAATTTTGCTTCCTGTCAAGGATCTGCTTTTTTTAAAAGTGAAAATGATCATTAAATTAATTAATAAATTAATTTGTGCTCTACACAGTTGACTTTTCCTTGACACCGAGTTTTTTTTTTCCTATACAAATCTAGACTAGCATGTGGCACTTGTTTTTCTTCAATTCTCCAGTGTAATTCCACTTCCCAGGTGTTTTTCCAGTTCCAGACTACACTGCACATTACAAGCTACTTCAATATGTTAATGGACAATAGTCAGTACTTTTACAAGGGGAAAGAATACCCTTCTCAGTCATTTAAGCTTTTGCAAGGAGAGTGTTAACACTTGAATAAATTTCCAAACCGCTCCGGGCACTATGATATGAAGTAATTTTAACATGTTTCAGTACATTAGGCTTAAGGAATAATACTTACTTCCTGCCTCCAACATGACTTAGTACAAGTCACTGTACTAAAATAAACCACTGGGTTTAAGGAAGATTTGATATTTCTGTAATAGTAAGTCATATTTCATACTTACATCAATATCCTTCTGTACTGTATGCAGTCACATTGGTTGCTTATCCATATTCATGTAACAAATACCAGAAAAGTCTGGTATTCAGCAGAAAATGCATTGAAATAATGGCGAACTTCTAAAGGCTTTGTCATTTTGAAGAAAAGACTACCTATTTGGTTGCCCAAGTAGAGAATGGTAAACTTTTACTTGTTTAAATTTCTTAAATTCTATTCTATTTCTTTAAATTTCTATTAGCATAAACTTTACAAGTGCACTTATATTTCTCCATTTCTACTAAACCACATCAAAGCTAGAAGCAAGCAGTATCTATAACCTAATGCTATTAAGCAGTCTACTCACAACAAGTCAGTTTGGCAGCATGTTCCATGAGTTTCCATCCTAGTGCTCCTGATATAATGCAACACATATTCTCAACTTAAATTTGTATAACTAGTGTCTTGGAGAGGCCCTATTTGTATCACGAATAACTTGTTCATGCTACAGTTTCTGTTATGTGCTCCTCTTACTTCATATGTACAAGATATAAATGAGTGGACACAGAGAGCAAATGAGTGGTAACCTCCAAGTCATATCAGTCCATTTCTATTTTAATATGAGGGAAAATTCAGACAAAGACAAAAAGCATCCTGACATGGACTGTAAAATTTGCCTGAGCATTGATTGGCAAGAGCTAATTCAAAGAACATAACACTTCTTCAAGTCAGTTAGTCTGGACTTTGATCTTCTCAGTCGAGACTCCAGAATAGTTATCACTGCAGAGGATGGATTTGTGAAGAGAAACCTGGGCTGTGAAAAACTGTTCTATCAAACAAAATTTAGCCTGTTATCAGTGAAAACTGGAACTAGGCAAACAGCTTTATGTATGGCAATTATATCCCATTATTATTCTATTTAATAGACCTTTCCGACTGCAGCAATTTTGAGAAAGATGGATTTATGCTTTCCTCTGTTCCCCTTCTTTTATATATCAAACATATTTTCTGAAAGGCATCAATCTACTGAACTACAAACATATGCTCAATAATTCCTCTTCAATCATGATATCTTCTTTACTGGTATACTAATAACTTCGACTGATAAAAAAAAAGGACAAAGTATTCTTCTATGAAAATTTTTAAAACTTATTCTTGCATATACCATATTTCAGATCTTAGACTGACTTTACTGGATATTAAAATTTCAATTTCCATTTTCATTAATTGTTTACTACAATTACCAAACAAACAACAACAACAACAACAAAAGGACAATATTAATGCTTTGCATTGAGGATTTATAACATCAAAATGGTTCTAATTGATTCTCATTAGGTTATCATCTTTGTATCTTTCCTGGATTTGAGACATAGTTTTTGGTAGCAGGCCCCATGTCCTCAAAGAATCACACCTGAAAGTACTGTTCTCAACTTAGAGAAAATTGATTTTAAAGACAAAAAAAAAAAAAAAAAAGAAAAAACAACTAATCAATTTCTTCAGAGCACGCTGTGTGCCATAACAAATTATGGCATTTTATTTTAAGTGTTCAAGGCATGACAAGCAAAAGATATTAAAAGGTCACAGGCTGTCTAATTTTGCAAACTACTGCTCAGTCCATTTCAAACTGACTGACCTTTTCCAAGCTCATGTCTGCTAGTTTGTTTTCTACTCTTTCCTATTTTCTCAGTTGTGGTTTAGATTGAGGCTGTATCTCCTATACTAACTTATTAATGAAAAGTGTACAGTTTACCCAGAAGTATTTGGTTTCACTCCAATCCAAACAGTTCTTGGGCAGAGAGGAGAAAAAAAAAAAAAAAGAAAAAAAAGAAGGAAAGCAATCTAAGCATTTCGGGCAGCCACTGAAAGATGAGCCATATTCTCTGCCCCCAGGTACAAGCTTAACATGGGCACTAAAAGGCATGCACACGAAGCCTATTTTATATGTGCATGCACTATGCACTGGTTCAGCTTGCAGGACTCAAAACTCTGCACTGATACCCCTCCTCTTAGGAAAGCGACAAGTGGATTTTAGATGCTGATCGTGCAAGCTGCACTTGTGACCAATGCCTTAAAATTCACTGTATTTTGGAGGGGAAGCAGCTGCTTAGATATGTGGTACAAGGAACAAGGCCCACATAGTTCTGACTGGTGAAGAACAGCATCCAACAGTTGCTTCCCTGCCAGCAAGGTATCACCAAACATCCCACTGTTTCATTAGACAGTCCCAAATTGAAAAATACTTAGCCTAATGAACCACAACACCCGTTTTCCTTGTTCTGATTTTTCACAGGCACAAAGCAAGCCAGAGGCTGCCTCTCTTACAAATGTCCAGTCCCCAGGTGGCAGATCTAGAGCAGTTCCCCATGTGGGGACTGGCTCGCCTGCAGCAGGCGTGCTCTGTCCTCGCTCGCCACGGGAGCTGATGCGGCACTGGGCTCCCTGCGGGGCAGCCCAGCACAGTGGCAAAGAATCCACAGCTGTTAATAAACATTTCTTCAATAACCAAGCACGAGGATTGAGATTTAGAGATGCTGCCTTAACTTCCAGAAATGATCAATTACCATGCTTGATGAGATTCCTCCCAATAGAAATGTTTGTGGTCTGTCATCAAACTCATTAAGAGCTACCTCTTACTAACTGCAAACATGAAAGTATAGTACAAGATATAGTCCTAAATGATTCCTCAAGCAATTCAGGTCTTTTCCTGCCATGCTCAGGTTTTTCTCAAATTTGGGTTTTATAGTGAGAAAAAAAGAGAATTCTTGGAGAGTCGCAGCAGTGAGCAGCCCATTTCAAGATCCGGCCATCACATTCATTCTCCATTAGCCGAACACTTCTCTCTAAAGAATGCTAAAGGAAGGTCCATTACCTTCTGCTATATTAACAATTCCAGTTCTGCTACTTTCCCCTCATTTGCCAACTTTTCTTCAGTCAGCGCTTTGACTTGGCATCTGTAGTATTTCATGAGTTCATATTTCAGGACTCATAGTTTCCACTGAACGTGGTAACTTTTAGACAGAGAAGCACTTTTTTGTTTTTTTTTTTGACAAGACATCTAAAATCATGGACTTGGCTGCATTGGATATATCTCCCCTTCTGACTCTTTGGCAATTTATACTTGATGTGCATTAACGGTTTCTAGTAGCACTGCAGTGTCCAAAGAGATTGTCTGTGGTTTAGAGCTTTGCAAGCTGATACCCAGAGCAACAACCTATTTGTTGCATTGATTTAGTCAAGAGCTGGATTTGAGTCCTGGAATTAGCCTACTCTACATCGCAGAAAATTTATTCCACCCATCTAGGGAAGGGAAGCTCAGATATTCGTCCAGCAAAACACAGCGAATGCTGCACGGTACATCAGCCATGCCATAGTTAATAATGTACAAGCATACTCAGGTTTCAAAACATCACAGGTTTTTGAATATTAATTCTCAGCTTTTTCCATAGTTTAAATATTTATATTTTTACTTTGCAGGAAAAAATAAAGCCCACATTTCTAAGTCATTTGGATGTGGTTCAAAATTTATTTCCAAAAAAGAAAACCTGCAGAGAAAATGGTGCAGTTATAGAACTAGATGGGTTGATTCTCTTGACATGCAAATAGTTTAATACTTTACAGAAAGACAGCTAAAATAGAGTTCTTCTTTTTCTTTTTTTTTTAAAAAAAGAGGATATGCATATTTGTACTCCAGTAGTTTTAACTGTTTTTCTGCCAGTGCAGTTAGTTCATGAAATGCCTGTGGATTAGCCTCATTCAAAGAGACTACCTGCCTTTAAAGGAAAGACTTTGCCTGGAGCTGTAGTATGAATCTCAATAACTTTGCCTATAATTTCTTATTAGCTGTGATTCTGCTTGTGCTACTATATGGTATCTGTCCCAATACCATGCCACAAAGGGATTCTCTAGGGTTTGGCAGTGAATAGAACAAAAATGATAGTTAATTTTGTATGACTCCCAGACTAAGAATAACCTAGTCATTGCAAATTCAAACAGGAAAGTTGCATATTTTTCCCCAATCTATAGCATTCAATGAAAAACTATTTTTTAAAGGTACATTTGCTTTGTTTCAAAGAAATGGGTTTTGTTTGTTTCTGGGGAACTGTCCTTGTCATTTTCATTCTTTTCCTTTTTTCCCATAAATAAAATTACATTATGAAACTATTGAAATATTGAGTGTAGTATAATAGTTCATCTTCTACGTGAGGCATGAGCTGGAAGCTAAATTAATCATTCTAACAATTATGATAACAATAACAACATGGCACTAACAATAATAAATACGATAGTAACTTTCCAAGCCATAAGGAATAATATATTAAAAAAAAAAATCAAAGCCTGTTCCACCCTGATTACTTGATATCACCTATAATAAGACATTTTAGCATTAGAAAGCAGCACAACCATATTTTAATGAATTTGATGGGCTACATAAAGTGACATTAGCATTTTTAAAAAGAAGATTGTAACAATATGATAGTACACTGTGATCTTATGAGAAAACTTATCTGGACACTAAGAGCAGCTAAATTTAACTTCATAACTTAGCTGTAAAAAGCATAACCATTTTTGTGCTATTTCTTTCTTGTTGTATTCTCTATTTGAATTTTTTAGCTTCATGTAACAGCAATTTTGACCACCTGAACTATCTTTGTAGCATGCAGGATACAGATGCTCATATTTTTAAGCATTCTGACATTGCAATGTATTTGTAGCTCTTCTGATTTGATGTCACTTGAGATCTTTGTAAGCAGGTGGCTATGCCAAACAGAGTAAATATGTGGCTCATGTCTGTAAGAAACCACTAAGAGCTAATTGCTACCTTTGTTAAAATGTGTGGTTATCCTTTGAATGATGATAGAAGTTGCATACAGCTCTAAATCAAGGAAAAGAGAGCACCAATAAACGCATTCAACTCTGATTTGTGTTACCTTGCACAGCCTTCTGTGTATAGATAAGGCACAGGCACGTGCAAGAGCGCTAAGCTTTTATAACCATGAAGCACATTATTTGTAAGTGATTAAGTCTTAAGCTAGTTAATTGAGACAACTGACATGGATGAGCTTGGTAGTATCACAAGATAGTCCTCCTCCCATGATACTTAAGACAGAAGACTGATTATAAAATACAGTTTCAGAGTTTTAAAAGTATAATCTTTAGCTCACTTTTCTAAAAAGATCGTTTAGTTAAGACGCAAGATTTTCCCGGGGTGAACTATTTCTTTACATTTGTACGTTCCTGGGTGAACCTGTATTTCAAGCTTCCTAAAATACCGGGACTAAGTATGAGCGATTATGTATTCAGACCGCTGGAACACCTTTAACTGTGCTCTGTATACAAATGCACCCTGGAAAAAGGCCATTGTTTAGTATCAAACAGTTGCTTCCCATCTGGACCCAATTAGGAGGTGGGACAGTATCCGATGCCAATTATAAAGATAAACAACAAGAAGAAGCTACAGCAGAGAGGTCCCTGCAGAGAAGGTTAATGGAGCAGCTCAGGAGATTGCTGGGATGGATACAGTCTTGATGTGGTCGTGGACTCTGTGGGCACTGTGGCTGCCCGACTCCTCCGCAGAAAGGATTAACTTGGATTGCAGACTTCTACCAATAGCAAAACCCATCACAAATGAACCCAGCGTCTTGTTACAAGTATGGCACATCTTTTATGTTATGCCTGAGGTTAACACTTGGCTGAAGACCTGTGGTTATGCCCTAGGTTTAACTCTCAACCTGCTTCATGTTTAAAAAATTCACGTCCGAAACTCAGACCCTAGTTCTCTTGACCCCATAATTCAAACGTCATTTCCTTAGGAGGGTTGACATGTTTCATCCTAGCAGTCAAGGTGTATACTTGATTCTTTCTAAATTCAGAATACATCAACCTATAGATAGTTATTTTCTGTATTTTTACTTTTGGCTTGTTAGAAGCTTTTGCTATGAAAATTTCCTGCTTTCACTTATGAAGCAATGCTTTATATTCACCTTTGGACAGCACCTAGCTGCTCACCCTCTCAGGACTCATCTACCACTTTAGAAGTTTTCGAAGTGAAAACTGAGGCACTGAGCAACCCCAAAGTTTTTGCAAAGTTTGAAACAATGAGTTTCCCCTGACCCATATAGAAAATAACAGGAATTAAGACTTCGCTGATTAATAAAACTAGTTAAAATTGCCTGCCAGGCCTCCTTTCTAGCTCTGGCAGCTGTGATTTTTGCATAGCTGGTGACACATACTTTTTCTTTTGGCCTATCCTAAGAGTTTCTGCTGTCATTCTGCTGCCTGATTCTTCTTCTTGGCTGCCCTTTGATTTTATGTGGCACAACTGTTTATGTTACCAAACAGTGAACTCTCAGTATGATGTTCCCTATATACTTTGACAGTAACTAGTATTTCTTGCTAGTTCTTAATCTGTGTAAATTTAGTTTGAATAAGCACACTTAGGTACATATACATATTCACACACTCAAGCATACATATGTACATAGGAATCATGCATGTATTTGCCAAAAGTATCTCAGAACATCATGGAGGTTTTCGTATCTGCATTGTAACAATCACCTATAGTATTTAAGTCCTATAAATATAACAAATGGGTTTGCCTTCAATTCAACTATATCATCTTATCAGTGCTGATTTTGCCTGTTTTAGAAATGGGTGAACAGGCAAAAAAGCCACACATATTAATTTTAGACCACAGAGCAGCTCCATCTTTCATGCTAGATATATTTGCTATAACTCAGAAGTAAAGCGTGCATACGTGTCTCAAATAAATACTATCAAAATAAATAATTCATAAAGCATTCCTCAGTCTTAAAGTCAATAAGGTTTAGTTTCAATAAGCAAGTGATTGCTATAGTGATTTAGATCTTTCCATAAACTGGAAAAGCTAATGATGAAAGAAAAAAAAAAAAGAAAGAAAAATATATTTTCTCCTAGGCTTTCATAGATACCAATATTTTTTTTTCACATCTTGAACCCTGATCTTTCCTGGTCCCTTCTAAGCACTGATAAATATTGTTTAATTCACCTTTGGTTGGGAATGAATACAATGAGCTTTATCCTCTTACAGTGAAAAAAGAATATTCGCCCTGTCCTTCATAAATGCAAAACAGAAATATATATTTGATTTCATATTAGCATTGGTGAAAAATTAACCTTCTTCCCCTAAAATAGGATAACACCTAGCATTTATTTCTCTTTTTTCTTCTTCTGTCCTTAGCAACACTTTTAAGGATCATCCGATGGTCTTTGTTCCTGCCCGCCAAGGCATCCCACCTTCTGTTTCAGTCTCCTTTAACAAAGCTCTACACTGGATAAGCTGTATTTTATGTTAAGTTCCATCTGCTTGTCTTTAATTCCACTTGCATTATGTATCCATTTTCATTTCTCATTGTCATCTCTGTTTTACCACTGAGCCAACATGAGTTGTAAGCTTCAGTTACGTTCTTTCTTAATTATGCAATTTTAGACATAAAGCTTTTAAAGTGGTCTCGTTTCTCACGCAAAACTCACTTTCAAATTTATCTAGTCCTCTTTTTTTTTTTATCATAATCTTATGGAATGATAAAATAATTTGATTTTTTCAAAGAGACTTGGGAAGATCATTTACACTCTTCAGCTCAAGGGAGGTTCAATTAGACCAAGTTGCTCAGGCTGATGTCCAATCAGCACCTCCCATGACAGACTCCACAACTTCTCTGGGCAACCTCCTACAGTGTTTGACCATCCTCATGGTGGCAAAGCTTTTTCTTGTACCTAATGAGAATTTCTTCCTATTTTCCTGCCATGGTACACCTTAAAAAATCTGCCTCTAATCCTCTGTGCACCTCTTCATGAGGTAGTTGCAGACAGCAATAATGTTTTCCTGGAATCTTGCCTTCTTAAGGATGGAGCAAAGCCACTTGTCTGAGACCTTCCTCATGCATCTTGGTGGCTCTACACTGTCTTTCTAGTACTGGAGAGCTCAGAGCTGGACACAGCACATCAGATGCTGGGCTAACCTGAGCTTCCCTGGGCTAACACCCTTCTAACTCATGCACACCTTGTCAGCACCTTTTCTGTAAAGTTATTCCATATCCAATCAACCCCCAACTTCTGCACTGTTGCATGGAGTTAATCCATCCCAGGCACAGGACTCAGCATTTGCATTCGCTGAATTTCATGAGGTTGCTTAACCCTGTGTCATTCACAGGAGTATTATTTTTGCACAGTTTTCCTAAGGTTATGTGGGTTTTTTGTTTTAGTTTTTGTTTTTCTCCCCCCCAAATGCTGCACAGCATTGAAGTTTATGATTGGGCTGCATAGCTACTATGCAGATTGTTTGTAACTTGTGTTCTCTGCAGCAAAAATCTACTCATCGAGGCAACACTGAGGTGAATGTTGGAGCAAAGAAAAATATTCTAAGAACATTTAGCTGGAAACTTTTCCTTGACATAGCACCATGCCTCTGGCATGCCATTATCATTACTCACACTATAGCAATACGTTCATGCTAAAGCAATAATTTCTTACCAGTGAACTTTTTATAAGAGGTGTTCATGCAATATGTGATCATTCACACACCATGTCATTTACACTATAAGTCTAAATGTGCAAATCACTAAAACTGCCTGGAAAATGAGGAGATATCATTGTGTTGGTTATTTGTCATTTTACCGCGAACATCATCACACTTCTATTGTAAAATTAATTCTTGGGTTCATTTTCTAAATGCATTTTAACTATCTGTCCTGCAGTGGATGCTTTACTTTCACATAGTAATTTTTTTTTCAAAATTATATGGTTTGTTCAGCTGGGATTCATTAGAATATATGGGGGTTTGGGCTGTTTTTTTTTTTTTTTGGTGATTATTTGACATAATCGAAATTCAAGTTTCTCTTGGAGATATGTTCTAGAGCTCACGCTCCCTGAACCTCCTTGCTCAATTTTTTTATTCATATGGAGGAAAAAAATGGGGGAGGAGGGCAAAGTAAAAACTGAGCACTGCCTCATCATGAAGGATGCCGAATAACCCTTCTGAGCATCCGTGAATCCTTGTGATGGCAGGTGCAACATTATTCCGGATCAGCTCAACCACCTCTATCCACTTACAGGTTTCATCAACTCAGGCATAATAAACACAGCTGAAAAGCAGCTTGCAGAGAGTCTCCTGCCTGCCTTTAACTAGTCTGAATCAGGTAGTGAGAAACCTTGTAGCGCTTCTGTCTTCCGTAAACCACGAAAGTTTTCAAACTTGCATGTCAGAAGCAGCCTCTAAATAAGATGTCAGGAATTAAAATTGCATGACCTGATGGTGAAGGATGCAGAACAATTGCTGCTACTGTCTCACGGCTTTAGCTGGGACTGGGGTAAGAATGCACCTCTAAAATCTGGGCCATGCATTATTAATGTCACCTCTTCAGGTGAGTATTATTTATAGCTGCTGCAGGGATTATTTTTCAGTCACCAGTGAGAAGGAATATACTCTTGTTGAAGTTAGTTAATGGGAACATCTCAGTTGGGCCAACACTTCACCTAAGATCTCTGATTTCTTTCTCAGACTTTCTTTTTTTTTCTGCACTTTGTTGTCTTTCCCCTTTAATAACCTTGATTTCAAAAAGCTTGCATCTAAGTGCAAGCACAAAATAAAATGACTAGGAATAAATGCAGATGGTATGCGCTGTGCTACCAATGCAATGCCACTGCTGCCCAGCGAAGGGCAAGATTTAATGAGCTGAGGACATGCAGTAAAGCAAAGGAGTAATGGAATACAGATAACATTCAAAAGAAAGGGTAAAAGTATTATTAATGCATTAAATAGCAGGGAAAAGGAAATTTATCCAATTAGCATGAAAATTAAAAAAAAATCGTTGTTGTTGTTTTTACAACAGCTGCACTGCCATTACCATCCAAGCCCATGCTCAAAGCTATATTCAAGTTGAACTGGAGGTCTTGATCATGACATTGGTGTAATGGGGTGGAAATAAACATTTACTTCACTGTGGAACAACTGATAGGTCTTAGAAATTATGAAAATGCCAAGTGTAAAGACATCAAGCTAATTTAAACCCTGCAGTGCCAATCTCCCTTTTGGTGGTACTTGATACTTCAGGGTTTTTTCAAGCATAGCCTGAAGTATCCATCACTACATAACTGACATAAATGTAGCTGACTTGCCAAATACATAGGTCATTTTTATGGGGTCAAAAAGGATTTTAATATTAGAGTAACTAAAAAGAAATTGAGAAAGAGAAGAAGTGAAGAAACAGGGAACAAAAGGAACATGGCTGAGAAACTGTGTTTTGATTTTGACTCCCATCACAATCATGGATTTGTTGTGGTGCCCCTGAGCAAGGTGCTTAAGCCAAGATTTTAAAAAGCAATTATCTAAACAAAATACTTCAGAAAATCCAATCTTTAATCTGTCTATTTTACTAACCTGGCCTATAAATTGCAGATAAAAGCCTTGTCTTCATGTCCTGCTTAGTGTAAGCTGTTTAACCAAAACTGGTATTTCACTAAGTTTATTTGCAACACTTAGGAGCTCTATGACTTAAAGATGAGCCTTTCCAGCTCTCCTGAGGAAGAAAAACTAAATTTAAATGAATATTTATTTCAAAAATGCAGAAGAATACTAACATCATCCCAAACCAGGCCACCGCTGGCAACGATGAGGCACAGCTTTAGCATAGTGCAAAGACGGGGCAATTTTCAGCTGCAGCCTCGCGGCTGCAGAGCACACAGATCATGAGGCCCCACACACACCTTGTCCCTTGTCCTGGTATGAAAATACCACTTATGTACCTGCCGTTAGTCTGCTTTCCTCTATCTTTGTCTCTCGCATGGCAGCTGCCTTCGAGGCTACACCAGCATGCCCCGTCTCCGAAGAGTCGGCATTTCTCTTTAACGAAAGGCACAAGCCAAGCGCAAATTAGGCTTAAACGTCTCCTGTTTCCTTAGTACCCAAACATGTTTGGTGAACATAGACAGTGGTAAATTAGAGTTGTCATAAATGGATCTTTCTGCTTTCAAGCTAAAGAGCCTTCATGGGAAAGAGCAACACCAGTGACAGGCAGATAGATCTCACAGAAGGGACTGACCATCCTAGGGAAAAACAGCTCTACCGACACTCCTGTGCTCCCAGATGCTTGGAGATGTGGTCACTGCCACATGCCTAAGATATAGGCTGTCACAGACACCCTAAAGCTATTTTATTTAATAGCCTCCCAGTCTTCAAAGCAATTAAATACATGGTAGGTGGCTGCATGGCAAAGCCCTTTGAAAGTCCTACCACCCTCCAAGCAAAAAATAAAAACATCATCTGCTTGGAAATGCACCATTGACATGGGGCCCAAAATTGTCACAACTGATTTCATCTGCCTTACAATTTCAGAATTAATGATTGTGAGTACACATCCATGACAAAATGGGGATTAACTGTCGCCTGAACTCAAAATATTTGTGACAAACGAAGCATGAGACACACAGCATTGTGAATCTCACAAAAAGAGCTGTCGTTTTTACTCGATTCCCTCTCATTTGAGCAGACAGCACTTCTGAAGATCTTTAGGACTTGTGCTTCACCCACGATACAGTAGAAAAGCAAGCAGGCCAATTTGGCCTGGTTTTCAAGTGTTGGCACAGGTGAGGCTCAAATCACCACCATGGTAGCACTGAATTGCTTCTAGGCATTCACTGACTTATTTCTAGATGCAATAAATAATACAAGCAGAGATGTTATTAATTTGTAAGGAACAACAAGAATATATAAATAGGTTAGAAGGAGAGTTTTTTTGGGGAAAACGGGTGTTTTGTTTCTTTTTCTTAAAACAAAAAGCTTTAGTTTTTCAAACTGCAATTACAAGTTGCACTTAAAAAAAAAGGTTTCCTCAAATATTCGGAAAATCATAGGAACATTGTTTTGCCTGCTTAAAATAAATAAGCAGAACCATAACACAGGTTTTAGATTAGAAAAGCCAATTTCAGATTTTTTTTCCCATTTTAAATTAACTTTTTTTTTCAGATATTTTGTCCTCTTTATTCCTGTCAACCTCATTTTTGAATGCAAGATTACCTTGAGACTGACCTAGATCAGCAGCTTCAGCCTTAGTGTTCAAGTAGGGACGGTGACCAAAATAAGAAGTTCACATGCAGCATAGTGCGGAGTATGCACCATAGCAAATGATATTAATAAGAGGTTATGTTTCTTCCTCTCCTCTTATAAATCCATATTTGAGAATGACTGCAATAATCATAATGATTTCAGTAGTTACTAGTCCTGGCTCTTGATGTCTCTACATTTGCTCCAGCTGAAAATGTCAAACCAGTGAATTAAATCATTACGGTGTGAAGAAACAGAGCAGGCCTCTGATACGAATCCTGCTCCGTTCCTGTAGCCTAATTATCTACCTGCAGAAAATATGTGGCCAGCACAAAATAAAAGTTTCCCAAGTACAGCCTGTGCAAGGCGGACCCCAAATTGAGGAGCCTGAATACTATGGCACAAACGTATGAGCTAAGAATAGAAATTTCCACAGCCTATTAAAACAAAACATTAAGTAAGTCCCTTCTATGCACTACAAACATCAGACAAGTGTCCTAATATCATTAGCAAGAGCATCTCTGCACGCTAGGTGCTTCCTGAAATCAATAATGTAGTCCTAAATAAATTGTCTGGAATAAAGAGCCATCAAAAGATGGCTGCAGAAACACTGTAAGAAGCAACCAAAACTGTCAACTGCGGAAGCTTTAATGGGCAATGAGCAGACAAATATATTTTTGTCTCTCAGAACAGAGAGACAGAAAAATATCTTCTTCTCTCCTCACTGCACTTCCTTCTTTTACTACTACCTTGACAATCTCCAGTGGTCCAGCTCCGAGATTTAACTCCACACTATATTCCACAATCTCCCACAAACTCTTCTTGGCTGGGCCACCTCCATAGCCCCAGTCCTATTTGCAGCCAGGATAATGGGAAATCTGGCTATGCAGAATAACTTGCCTCCAGCTATGTTACCTGTAAACCACAGTAACATACACTGCCACTGATAAAACCCAATTGTTAATAGACAAAAATCTTAATTTGTCTTCATTATTTTAGACATCGGGTTAAATAAAGTCCAAGGTAGCTGATAATATCCCTTTATGGTAATCTTCAAAGTCACTATAAAAATCCTAATTTAATTCCCACTTTCTTTCAGAGAACTTTTATCCCAGCACACATGCCTGGGAAAAGGCTTAGCCTGAGCTTCATTTTACATTGTGCCTGGAAGGAACATTTTTACATTTTCCCTCTCCTCTTTTTTTTTGTAAAAAACATTAGATTATCTTTGGCCTGGCACTAAACAAACTGCAAATATGATTTAGTTTACAACTTGTGCCAGATTTGCAGCTGTACTAAAAACTTACCTTACCTTGAGCAGGGACAGGACAAATCAACTTTGCACATCCTGTATGGTTTAGAAAACAGGCTGATGACCTCTTTGTGACATTTTTTTTTTCTTGTTGAGGAAGAATCTGAAGAACTCACCAAGAGGAACCATTTTAGTGTATCCTAAATACCCTTTTAATACAACCTAACAAGAGATCACAGTGCTTACTAGGAAGTTGTGAACTCTTCTGCAATGCCCATAGAACCAAGTGCCAAGAGCCAAATGTGGCCCAGCACATTGCATCCCAAAAGAGAGATGTGCTAACATGAATTCCCCTTCTTTAAAGCACACCTGGTGCAAGAGAGCAAACAGAGCTGACCGAGCCATGCCAAATCCCTCAGTGTTCAAATGCAGATGCCCACACTGGGAATCAACAACACTTTTCACCTTCAGCAAGCAGCTCCAAAGCTCTCCAAGCCGTGTGGGAAGGATCGTCCAGCTCATTTGTGATCATTCAGCCATCTGTGATGCAAATTCCCTGTAAATGTGTGGATTCACACACAGGTCTGAGCATACTGCACGTCTACTCAGCGCTCAGTATTTGCAAAGAGAATGGTAATAAAAATTCACCCACTTCAAGACTGCAGTAATGGAGGTATGTGGAAGCAGTTCTAACTCTGCATCCTGCCCCAGCAGAATTGCTCAGGAAAGGCTGAGAAGTTGCATCAAGTCAGATGCTGTCACAATACTTGAGGCATGTGCACAAGCTAATTAAATGATACAGTATTCAGAAACTGTTTGTTGTGTTCTCCTGTTTTCCCCATAAGGATAAAAATAGAAGTAACGTCTATATGAAAATGAGAATGGGACACATCTCAAAGAAAAACACAGCTCTTGTAATATATCTGTTACAGGTACATGTTATTAAAACTTCCTATTTTCTCAAGCTAAACAACAGCTTCCTATGCTAGGGAAACATTGCCATCCATTGCTATGGCCACAAGCAGTTAGAAGAACTTGCCTTTGCTTTAACAACACACCACCCAACCACTGCAGACCGATGTAACAAGAAGAGAACAATAATGCTGGAGAGAAAGATTTACTTTGCTTTCAAAAGACTTCCTACTTTGCTTTCAAAAGACTTCCAAACAAAATAAAGTTGAAAAGCCATTCCAGTTGCCTCCATATAGCAAGCCTTAACATCAATCACCAGATTTGCAATTTCTGGTATTATTCTCTCTAGAACTCATAGAAATTGCCGCTGTTCAATTCCTATTAGTGACTTCCAGGCAAGAGGAGGGTGTTTCTGGTTATTTTCAAACTCCTCTTGTGTTCACGAGACTAGCCAAACTGTCTCACTCAAAACGCTAATCTCAGTAAGGCATCTCCTCTTGCCTCACCACCAACATCAGGTTTGCCAACACGACCTCCATTACTTCATTTCCATCTCACTAAATGATTCACCATCTCAATTCCCCACTTTCTCTTATGCTCTGATCCTTTTGAAAAGAGCTACTACCAAACACATAGGATCATACTGAGTGAACACAAGTATTTTATTTTTGACTATGATAACTGAAACATCTTTCTATAGATCAAAATACACATCTTTCAAATCCAGAAAGGCTCCTATTCTTGACATATCAAACAACCAAAGCAGCAGTCCAGCTCACCATAAAGACTCAACGCAAGAAAGAACATTTAAGATTCATTTATTTACTTCTACCATAATCCTGCCATAAGTCTGATGATACAATGGTTGCAGAAGGCTGAAGAAAAAGTTGTTAGAAATTAAAATTGGCTGAAAACAGGGGAAAAGAAAAAGGAAGTATTGGTTTCTTATTTTAAGCAAGTAACCTGAACAAGATCATAGTGAAGATTTTAAGGCACTAACACCAGTATCTCCATGTTGCTCTCCATCATGCTGCACTACTTTCAAAAATAGTGTTACCTGTAGAAAAATGATAGCCCAAAGCTAGATCTTTACCCACTGAAATCCAACCAACCAAGAAAAACAAACCCAAATAAAAATAAAGCTGGTTTTAACCCAAACTACAAAACTACAGGACAAGCAGTCGGGAAAATATGTCAATGTTGTAAAAGCATGCACACAATATTCACAAGTCACACACTCCCAAAAATGAAATACCATTTAAAAATAATGATATTTAAGAAAAAGTGACTACTGTTTTTGAGACTTCAAGATTAACTGAAAAGATAAAAGATTTCAGAAAATAGAAAAACTTCATTTTTAACAAAGTAGGCCAAGAGACCAAGAAGACTTGAAAGATGTTGATCCTACGTATGTTCCTGCTTAAGTTACTTATGTTATGTTAAGTTACTTCAGATCTGCTGAATCTTTTGAACACAAAAATAAAAGTGTTTTCTTTTAAGTGAATTGTTGGTCATCAGAAACCAGAGATAACCTTTATTTTTCCGAAGATTCCTAAAACTGCCAGAAACCCATAAGCATGGATTAAAAAAAGCGAAAAAAAAAAAAAAAGAGGGAGTAGGAGAATAAAAATTGCTACGTAAATACGAGGAAAAAATGCAGAAAAGCTCTGAGGGAAATTGAGGGAAATATTTTTATATTCTTCTATATCAAAGAAGTTACTAAAAAATAAATATAGCAGATACAACATTAAAGTCATTAAAGCTTTTTATACATACTATTTTTTTTTTGATTGTTCAGGAAACTAAAAGACGAACGATCCCATATCTATCCTTCTTTCTCTCCATGACCTTTTTGACTTCTTCAGAAATGCATTCTGCATTTTATTCTGTCATCTGTGATACTGGAAGTGCTGCAGCTGATCAAGAGCATCAAGCGGCCAGGCAGGCAGAAGAGGCAGCAGCAAACATGGTCTATTGCCCACACTGATGAGCTGGGGAAAGTTAAGAGAGTTGGAGCCTGGTTTTATATACAACGCAAACACGTACAAACACTGAAAAATGTGTCAAACAACAAGAGCTATTTCCAGTCAAGGGAACATCCTAGGAGTGCTTTTCACTTGATTTTTGATTTTTTTTTGTTATATGTTAAGACAGTAAAAATAAATGCATAAATAAATAATTTCCCCAAACCAGCACAAGATTTTGGAATTATAAAATAACTCTGCTCAACCTTGGAGGAAAACCATCAACAACAGAGAAGAAGAATTAAGAAAAGCATAGGACAGTTCCCTGCAGCAGGCTGCCTCTACATCCTTCTGAAATAATGGAAAGACTACCTCCAGTTTGGCTTTCATTGCACCTCATAATAGTTTAAAATATGTACTTCAATTTAAAGGAAATAGGAGATAATCACATATACAAAACGCATGATTTTTTACCAAATTATTGCTATAGATTATGAAAACAATTAGACGATTATTTTCAATAATGGAACAATTTATAGATTTTTTTTTAAGTTTATAAATGGAGTTAAAGGGAACTGAAGGCAACACTTGGTGATTCTTGGGCATGAATACAAATACAAAGGCCATGAATACAAATTGCTCGTAACCAGCCCATCCCCATGGCTCTTGCAGAGCCACCCACAGCTCTGCTACAGTTGATTTGGGAGTGACTCTCCTAAATACAGACACCTTCATCCTCCACCTCCTGCTCAACTGCCTGGTGCATGGAGCAGAGCAAGAGGCTGCAACTGCCAGGTGCAAGAAACCATCCCAGTTTGCACCTCCTCTCTTATCCGGAGCCATCTCCCTGCAAGGGAAGCTCCTCCACACATACGTGGCGGCCCGCTCTTGTCTCCGGACCTGCCAGTACGGAGGAAAACCAACCGCTCCAGGTGTCTTCCGTGGACTTTGATGAACCCAGTATTATTTATTTGCCTCAAAATAATAATGTGGCAGGTGTCTGAACTCTCTGCATCAAAATAATAACGCGGCAGGTGTCTGAACTCTGCACACACATCTTTTCATGAAAAATCCAAACAATTTTTTTTTAATCCTCACTGAGACTATTCCAAGACCTTTCTAGTTGTAAAACTGAACTCTACTGGTAGCTGCAAGCCTAATTATGTAGAAGAAAATGATTTAATTAGTACATCTGGAAAGTCTTTAAAAAAGATAAAAAAGCACACAAAATGCTTTTCCAGAGTAAAATAAAAATGCAAAATCCTGATGGATTACCAAATACTGAATGATAGGTAGTTTTCCATTTGGGAGCAATGAAAGCTATGATAACTCTCTCTGAGTAATTTGAGGATGAAAGATGCTACACCAGCAGGAAAATAAAGAAATATTATTGAGGCAGATGATTGCCAAAAGTAAGATATTTCCACGGAATCGACTTAGGGGCTTAAAATGTCAGAAAATGTGAAGCTGGTTCACTACTGCCTTTGAAGAAACTGAGTGCAAAACTTATGAGAACCTCACAATATTGCACATGTATTGCATATATATGGTACTGGAAAATCACCGCATCGCTCAAAAAAAAAATGAGTGACCAGAGTACAGGTGAGGTACACAGACACTATAAATACCTTCTAAAATTTATTATCAGGTAGATAAATAAGCAATTTGTCTATTAAATGTTATATCTCCAAAATTGCAGGTATGAATACAGCAAACAAACAAACAAATGAAAAAAAAACACCAACAAAAAAAAACTATAGAGACTTTACATACTCAAGTACCACTAAGTGATGGTCATGCAGAATGCTTGCACAAATATGTAAAGATGGCTTCAACTTTTTGACTATTCACAGTTCACAACAAACAGCTCTTTGTAACTGCTCGCTGAAATCTTAAAATTCTTGTCCCCTAAATACACTTACATCCTAGCATGATAAAGAACTATATGTTTAGAGCTTATATGAACTTGGCACCGACTGTTGGCAGCATAGGAAATGAATTTATGAAGGCTCAAGTGATGTAGCCTTCAGTGATGGTTTTGAAGTGAAGTGGGAGGGCTGGCCCCAGAAGCCACAACAGCTCACCCTGGGTGCCCAGGAGACAGGGCAATGTAGCTCGCACTGAGACGCCGCTCACCACTTCTGCAGGCAAAATTTTGACATTGTCCTTTGCCGTTGTTTTGTTCTTCTGAGCACTGGCAATGTGGCTAAAGAGCCCTTCTCTGCAGTTGTACTCCTTAGGAAACTCTCAAGGAAGAATTTAATGCTATTTTTGTATAGATAAGTGTGGATTTTAACTCCGCTATAGTTCGTTCTCCATAAATGCTATACTTATTATCAGCGCTATGAAAAGTAGCATGTACAACTCTTCTTACTCTTAGCAATCGTGTACCAACCAATTGCAATTAGCAGACAAAGGACCCTGCAGGGGGTTGTGTACACGAAACACAGCACAAAAATAGCCTCACCCTGGGGAAGGATGAGCATGCACCTACAGTGGGAAATACTTCACAGCACGGAAGCTCTTTGGAAGCCACTTTGTTGGCGTGTCTGTACTGGGTCCCTGTGCGTGAGCCGGTAGCACGTAACAGCTTCCAGACTGTGGCCTTGACACCATGCAGACAGACCACTTAAAAGACTTTCTTTTTCTTTCAAATTTCTATGGCTGGTTAAAATAACAACAGTGGAGGTGAGCGTGAGGTGGATGCGAGGACATCCTTCAGCGCAGTACTGCATTTCCCATCCTGGAAAGCCTCTTCAAATGCTCCTCCCTGAACTACTAATCAAGCAAACCATCTACTTATCAGAAGCAAAAAAGGCAGTGTTATCTGGAGGAGCAAGTACAGGATGAGGAGCTAAGAACACAAATTCAAGTTCTACCTCTCTCCAACTTTTCTAAGGGCAAAACAGTTGCCCCTTTTGGTTTTGCCTTTATTTAGAATTTAAGCAATGATAATTAATCTACTTAATTCCAGGGCACCAGAACTTGATCATCTCCAATGTTAAATCAAACGAAGAGGTTTTTTTTTTAGAACTGTTCCTGTCCTACGCTGCAGGATTGCACAAGGTCTGGGTATATTCCCAATAAGTATTTCGCACAGGCCTGGGGTATTTAGCTGAGCGACTAAGTTTAACTGTATTAAATGCTGTCCTGTGTCCTGTATACCTAGTTGTAAAATTAGAGCATTAAAGCCCTGGAGCTGACAAAGGAGTAGGATTCTTTGGAGATTGGAAGCAGCTTAGAAAGTGGGGAGATTGGACAAATGGAAAGAATAAGATCAAAGAGAAGAAAGTTGGAGAACTGTCCCTTGTATCTATACCAAATGTTATCTGAGAGATCCTGCACTTTCATGATGATAGCAGAATACAACTGCAAAAAAGATAAATTGAGAAAGAATGACTTACTTGATGTGTAAATTAAGACACTCTTTTTTTTTTTTTTCTTGTCTGCTTGATGTGGCACCTTATAATGTTTTATTTCACATATACAGTAACATCTACCAAGTTAAAAAGGCTGTAGGTCTAAAATGGAGAGATACATGGCCATAAAACTGCAATCATAGAGAATAGAAATGTTCATTTGATACCCCCTATGATAAGAAATTTAATCTTATTTCTCTCTTTAACATACTAGTTGAGAGGGCCAAAAAAAACCCCTTGAGTACAAAATCGCATTATTATTACAGTTAATGTACACTAAAGTACAGTGCTGTGGGAGCCTGATACAAGCAGACTGAACTTAAATGTAGGTAAACTGAAAGCTAACATGTTTACATGGTATGAAAATAAATGCATAGGAAGTGTATATATTAAAATACCTGTGTTGGACAGTGGCTTAAATTTTATCTCCAAATTAGAAAACTATTTGGTGGGCAATGGAAGCATTTTTATGTTAGGGGAAAAAATATATATATAATGACATCATTGCTTTAGCTTGTTTTTTTGGAGACCACAAGTCTTCTGGCTTTGTCTACACAACGAAGTGGTACTCCTTCCCCTGTATGCACTGAACTGCATCAACAGGTAGTCTTGTAAAGGAAGCTTCTTTTCCATAGAGGGATTTTGAGACTCCCTCAGCACACCAAGAATATTTCCACTCTTCTCTTACCCATTGCTAATCTCCAAGATTGGTGCAGCTGAGCATTAACAGCAGAGCTTGGGCGTGCATGGCACTCAGCACGCAAGCTGCAAGGCTTTCATTCCCTGGAGCTTTACTTTGCTGGGGCAGGGCCAAATTATGAAACGGCTGCATCGCCCCATAATCTGCCCAAGGAATTTGTGCTTCCAGAAGTTACATCGCAATGCTTCACGTTCAATCGTGGCCCTTAATGAAGCAAACATTAATTGTGTTACATTTGCCAAAGTGCACAAGGGAAAAAAGGCAGACAGTTTGAATGCTAATTAAAAAAGAACAACAGACCAATGAGACATTTAATTTTGCAAGACAGGAGGTTACTATTATGAGAAAAAAACCTGATACTGGAAAGTCATCATTTTCCATTCCAAAGCCTTACTGCAAGGGGCATTATTATTAGCTTTAGACTAAACAAGTACCTCATCACAGTGTTTCAGAATAACACACACAGATATTGGCTGTGAGAATCCCATTGAACTGGTTAAAAAAACAATACAAATGGGACTCGATAACTTTAAATTTGACAAGAGTTGTGTGTTGGTCTTAATTATCTAGTTGTAAATAGGACTGGTGGAAACTCTCTTTCATTTCTAGGAGAAATGCCAACAATTAAATTTAATGTTCAAACCATACAACAAAAAAGCCATTTTGGATTTTTTTTTAAATCCTTTTAATATCTTAGGCAGAATATTCAGATTTGACAACATTTAAATGTTTACTTCTCAATTCAACATTTTTCCCTTTTACCCTGCTATTCACAATATACCACAAAGGCATTTTTCTATTATGAAACTGCTTTTAGATTAGAAGTATAAATGCTTAATCTCATTAAAGCAAACTTTGAGGTTTTTAAATTTTATTTAAATAATTTTCATCAAAACTACTGGACACTGGAAGATCCCCATTTTCAAAAAAAAAAAAGGCAAAGTACCGATAGAGCCAGAAATGAAACAATTCTTGCATATTTATAGGAGCTGCACCAAATATGGCCATTATATTATGCCAGTGCTACACTATTAAATAACTCCATTCAGACAGGCAGGTATAAAGAAAAAGTCTATGGATAAGCACTCTCTCCACTTGTCACATCAAGTGACATGTGTGTTCATGCCACACTTAGGAAAATCCTTTTTTTTTTTTTTTTTCTTATAAGCAGAATTAAGACTGGAGTCAGAGTCACTGAAGCAGTACAAGACAGGAGAAAATTGAATTCTGTGCACTGGAATAATGCTTGTGATTTTAATTGTGACAGTCAAAGCTGTGTATGCTGAAAGGCATGAATCAAAGTCTTGATTAGGAGGAAAAAAAATTAAAAGAAGAATCTTGACTAAAAAGAAAAAACAAAAGAAGTGATAAGCCTTCATAATTCAGATTTTCTGTTCGAAAGATTAAAGAACAGAAAAAAACAGCACCTACTCAAGGCTGAAGTGAGAATATATGCATAAGTATAAGCACATGCATAAGCAATCCTTTTGAGCTAAACTGAACGAATACTGTGAGTAAAAGAAGCCAGATACGAGCCACGGCCACTGTAACTGCCTTTCAAACAATAGCAGAGACTGCTCTACAATGTCACAGAGAAATGTTAACGTTCCTATGGAAAACGGATCATGAGATGCCTGCATTGTACTCTCTAACATCACAGAGAAATGTTATTGCTCCTATAGAGAAAGCCTTTTTCTGTCTTTGAGCATATTTATTAATACTCTGATTGGAGTCATGATACTATGCCTGCAAATTTATTTTGTGTTAGCCTTTTGTACCACCACTGCTCCTTACCTTACCCAGCTGATGCAATACAGAGGCCTATAAGCCTTTACCAATCAGACCTTAAGTTTTTAATCATTTTATAGGAAGTTTTTAACAGTTTTATAGGAAGAAATGGACAGGCATAGGGCTAAATACTAATCTAATGATTTAAAAAATTCCCAAACTTCCCTTAAATGTGCAGGAGATGACTGTATTCAGGAGAAAATGACCCGTGGAAGTCATTCAGGAAATAAATGAAATTGTATGTACCCATGCTGGAAATAACTTTGCTGTAAGATTCAATGTAAAGACTAAGAAACACGATTGCAGCATCAGCAAATATATTTTATGCAAAATCTGTATGTTAATCCCCTGCATGGAGGGCCCAAATTCTACTGCATTTGGTTCATCTGCAGGCCGCACAGTGATTAGTTTTAGAGCACTAAACACCTGCCAGGGACTAGTCAGAACTACTGCTGCCGCCACTCCAATTCTTATGATGCTTTGTTTTCTTCTCCTCATGGGCTAACTGAAAGAAATACATCTAACAGCTTAGACTGAGAGTGATAAGGTTCAGGGTCTTTTAGAAACAGACATTTTCTTGGTAGCTGCTTCTTTTCCAAGACGCATAATGTTCTCTCAGATGGAAAAAAAAAAAAAAAAAACCTGCTTTGCAGCAGACCACTTCTGAATGTGCAACTCTTGCAGACCAGCGGCACCAGTGCAGAAACTAACTCCTTGGGAATGAGAGCGAGGAGCAATCGCTGCTCATCCCACATCAAGCAGAAACTTTTACTCACTCTATTCACAACCTCGTTCTGTTAAAATAAATGGAATTTTCAGTTTGCTGAACAAGGACTAAGAAGGAAGACAAGGCGCAAGATGAGCAGTATCAGAGGACCTGAACAAGTAAGCACGTCCTTTTAAAACCCTTTAGCAGAGCCTAACAGGGGAACTACTGTTGGAACCTTGGTGATCAAAGGGCAGAAGCAATATCAGGTCTGCAGGTAGAGACGGGGTCTTTTATTAGGCTGTCATGCCTAAAGCCAAACTGACTGCATGGTTGTGCAAGAAAACGTCAAAAAAACTGGGAACGAGCTGCTTCATCAAACCTACTTCAAGCCATTTGCTCTGACACACTGTAGCAATCCTGTGGCCTTCTTAAGCGCTTTTCAAGGGACCCCACACTATTACCAGAATGACACTCATGCAAGCATAAATCTGGTACTTTCATTTCAGACCTGAAGAGACAAGCTCGTAGGCCCCAAAACTTTTCTATTTTCGAAGGCACGTTAGTTCATCTAATAAAGTGCAATCTATTTATAAACCTTTTATTGGATCCCAAAAGCGCATGCAAAGGAGACACTATTCCCCTGCCTTTGGAGCAAGCACCCAAAATAAATCCAAGAATTGCTTCCTAATCACAGCCTGTCTCTGAGCTGCGCGTTCCTGCAAAATCAGACAACAGATATTTTGCAAGATCACAAAACCTCTCTAATTATCTTTTAGCCAAGATGAGGATTAATTAAAAGCTAAAGATAACACCCTCTTTCTTCAATAATAATAATATTTTTAAACTCAAATATGTACATTCGCTGCAGATACCTTCCTTTTCAGAGCCTCGGTGTGCAAAAACATTTGTTCCAGGTGTGGTTGGTAGTTTCTGAGACATTCGAATTTATGAGAATTAGTTTTTTCTGTTTGCTTTAACTCTTCCATTCCTGGGTATACAATAGCTGCAAAGGAGCTAACATTTCATTATGAGGATCTAGCCAGAGGAGACACCTTGTTATAATGAAGACTGGAGCCCAACTTAGGTCCCACAGGAATGCTCACAGTTAAATGCACCGCATTTCAGGATTTGGTCATGGCCATTGCTGTCACATGCTATGTTTCATTGCCTTATTAGAGACAGATGTGCAAAGAAGGTGAGTTATTAATACTTTGGTCCAGTTGCAGCGTTTTCCAAGCTGGTCTTTCCAAGCTTTGAAGTAAAAAATAATAATAGTAATTTGAATAATTCTACCACTTTCCACAGAATTACACAGAATACCACAGAATACCACAGAATTGTTTCATAGTAACCATACAAGAACGTTTCATGAGACTCTGCTGCTCTGTCTCGGCATCAGTCACCTGCTAATATCCATTTGCTTTTCTCAAAGAAGTTCAACTGACAGAGTAATTAAAAATGGAAAGCTGCCTTTGGCTTGGTTTTTAAGGCTCATAAGATGTATTAGTCAGATCTGAGCACAGAAGAAAAATCTCCATATGGCCAGGATAAAAAGTGAACTCTTCCTGACATTTACTATCATGATGGGTCAGCCAAGATGCAACTGGCTTTAATCAACACATCTGCAGGCAGCAACACAGATTGCCCTGCAGCTGAGCAGCACTGAGACTCCCCCACTGAGCACTGGGTGGGAGAGAGAGATACCTACACAGTCTGGGAAAAAGTAAAATATGAATTATGCTGTTAAGAAATCCATTCATGCCTCTCTGAAAACAAGCATTTCCAAAACATTCTTCTGTCCTTGTTTCCGACGGAGACCTTGGTGAAGTTAATGCCACTCATGCTTTTCCCACTTTACCTGACTCTCCCCTGGGATGCTCATTTCCATAGACAAGAACAAGATACTCCTTCTCCATACCCTAATCCTCACCTGCTGGCAGAGCTGGCAACACTCGCAGTTGCTTTAAAAAGACTGTGCAGAGCTGCAAAGTACCGGCTCTTGAGCTTGCCAAAATGTCACCAAAACAGAAAGATCAAAATCTTCTCACCAAAAAAAACAATCCCCAGAGCCCTCTCATCCCAGTCCAACTCAGCTGTGTTGGGACTTGCGTAAGAGTCTTCTACCAGGTGCTGTTACTGAGGAAGCCAGCAGTTGGTATCTGTCTCTACAGAGATTTTCATCAGGGACTTACACTAGTAGAAAAATCATCCAGTTATGATCAACTGCTTCACAGATGCCTTGGACAGAATCTCTTCAACATACGATGACTCATAAAGCTATTTTTCTATTAAATCAAGGAGGGCCTTGTGTTTTTAAAAGGTTTTGTGATGCTGCTATGGATTTTCTCCCGGTGCTGCCCAAAGATGTATTGAATCAAACATGATGTACCCAAATTTGCATTGTAACTGTGATACTTTTGCTCCAAAACAAGAGTCATAGGCATAAAAGGAGAGTGAAATCTTCTTACAAAGTGTGTTCATATCATTCATGCCAAAATTTTCCCTCTCCAGTTTAAATAATACACTATAATGTTCTAATGTGAAATGCTATGACTTAACTCTTTTTTTTTAGCCAAATAACAATATGTAAAGTAACTCAGACACTTCATACTAAAGTTTAAGGGCTTTGAAATGACCTGTTACAACTTAAAAATGGACTAGAAAATGTTTTAATCATTTAATCAGAATATCTTTGTTGTCTCAGGCCAGTGACTGCACCTGCATGAATGACCAACCATACACATGTGCAATAGCCTACACAGCAAAAACGTTGTTGCTCCAAAGCTGTGTAAACCATGCTTGGAAAAACTGGATCATACTTGATGTGTGGGAAAGGTGGGAAAATATTTTCATGAAATTTCAGTATCATTTTCTCTCAGTAGACATTCCTGGTTGGGATTTTCCTGTTGCCTCTCAAGCTCACTAAGGTGGAGATTTAATGATACCATTTTCTTCACATACGGCCTATGAGTAGAAAGAGACTTTGTGCTTCTCTGCTAGACAGAATGTGGCGAAATAAATGGTAGGCTATTTAAGATGGGCAGTACCCAAGAAGGAGAGGAGAAAGTATTTCTCATGGTAATTCTTCATTCTTTTCTTCTTTCTCCTAACAACAACAAAATTCGCAAGCCCTAAAGGACAGGCTGATTCTCTGCATATGCAGAATAAAACACACAGCAACCTGCTTTTAAATAAGCCAAACAATTCAAATTTGGTTTTGAAGACAATAGATCATACTGTTGACAAATAGCCTATAAAGTATAATTAGAAAACACAAAAAGAACCTGGAAAGGAAAAGGCAAATATTTAACAGCTTTTAGCTTCCTATTAAATACATGCAATTTTTCATTCTGTGCTAAATTCAAATTTATCAGCAGCAGGAGGCTGCAGCACAGACAGTGTTCACAGATACTTTAATGGAAGGCTCTGATAATTGGCTTCTTTTTTAAGTTCTGTCCCAGGCTGACGGCAATGGCAAACTCGCTTTGTATTAAACATATCAGAAACTTGCAATGACCTTATACTGCAGACATTTGCATTGCACATCATCCTTCTGCCTTTGCAACACTTTGCATTCACCGAAAGCAAACAACAGATTTGAATTAGTTTGCACAAGTGATACTGACAGTCATGTCTGTGACAGTCATGTCTGCTTCGCATCCCAAATCTTTGGTGTTTTCAACAATCAAAGTAAATCCCAAAGAAATAACAAAGCTTCCTTTACGTATGTTTTCTAATAGCTGAGATTTATCTCAGAGCTTTTCAAAAACCTAAAATAATTGTTAAAAAAAAACTGTTTAGTACTTAGTGGAAAAATAATCTGGTTACAGTACACTGCTTCACAGGATGCTTTGGATACTTTTATGAGGCACTGCCATGTTTTACAGATCCTGCTTTCCTATTAAATCAATCAATGAAGCCCTACTGCACAATTTGCTATATGTTTATGTTTAACTACATAAGACCCAGACTCTAAAGCATCTGTTGTAAATGCAAATGGAAGAGTTTTACATATCTGACCTCCAAATTCGAATTACTGAACTTTTTATAAGGATATATTGTTTTTGAGTTTCAAATTACACTGGTTGGTTTGGTGAGATTTTGGGTTGTTTTGACAGTAAACAAACAAGGAGCCTTTTAGGGTCTCACATACCCAGTTCTTCACCTAATGTTGTCAGACTGCGAGTCTAAAGTATCAATATCAGCTTTTACTTTATACTAGTGATCCGATAGCTACGCACATTTTCCTTTATTAAGAACAGCTTATAAAGCACTCTGAGTGTTAAGATGTTTCAAATGCAAATTATTCTTTGCACTTAAAACGTAAAGATCAAGAGGTTCAAAGAGTGCCTGTAGAGGAAATGCCCATCTACACTCACACAGTAACAGGAACGCATTCAAAAACAGTGCATTTGCAAGAAATCTCAGTGCTGTCTCAAATACACGTGCTTCTTGAACCCATTAACTTATGGATAGCCCATTTTAAAACCACTTCAAATAACCCAGAAATTACTCACTTGAGTCTATCAGCTCAAAAAAGCAACCCTAACCAGAGGAGGTTGAGCTGTTAACATGCAAGGCTGCTATTTGCACAACATGATCCTGTTTTGGTTGGGGTGATCCTTGCCAAATGCTCGTGAGCCTACAACGAGATTCAGCAATCTGTTCCTTCCCTGCGACGCTGCCTAGAGAAAGCTGCATTTCTGCAGGTCAGTCCAAACGGAGCAGGAAAAACAGAAACAAGTACTTTAGGCAACTGAAGTGCTTCCACCAGCCGTCTTCATTTTACCCAAGCATATGGCAGCAGGCAGGGTCAGCCTTGGCGTATACGCTCACGAGCGGCTTCAGAGTGCCGCAGGGCTCAGGAGCTCATGGGCAGGCTGTAAATGTGTCGCAGGGCAGGAGCTCACGGGCAGGCTTTTCCCCCCAGAAAGACATGTGCTGTGTTTTCCTTTCGCATTAACAACATGAATTTTTATGATACAGAATCAAAGAGTTTCTGTTCCCCAGCAATGATATCAAAGATGAAAAATGGGAGAAAAATGTTCCCATTTTCCTGTCTCTCCCCATGCAATTCCCTACCTCCTAAGAAACTCACTGGAAAACCTGCTTATCAAGCCACCTTTTCTTCTCTTTCTTTTTCCTTCCCCAAGTATCTCTTAGGATACCTGAGCCACAGAAACAACCCTGAGGAACAAGCTACCACCAAACTCTTCGGCCCTGACAACAGCAGGATGTTTACAGCTGCTCCAGAGGCCACTGTTGTATCTTCTTCTGTGCTACCTGTGCTTTGGAGTAGCTGGGAAACACAGAAGGATTCAGTGGGGCTTGATGTTTCCTCCTCCTTTTTTTTTTTTTTTTTTTTTTTAAATCAAACTTGGAATGATGAATAAGCTAGGAACAAATAGGGAAAAAAAAAAGCTTTTTTTCTAATGCCTATATAAGAGGGCAGGGAGTATTTTAAAAACACTTATGACCCTCAATGAAACAAAAGGAAACTGTGATTCTCGAGCAGTATTTTAGTGCATGAAATCCCAAAGTTCATTCAATTTCTCTAGCTTTTTCAGTTCTCCAGCTTAGGAATCTTTGTCCGTTTAGCAACATCATATGGTTTAGGTTTGTATATACTATGTGAACTAGTAGGAACCATCACAAAAATGTATTTAAAGAATATCCCTGTTTCAATCTTGTATATCTGTAACACAGATATTCAGAAATAGTATAACATTGATTCATAAGGCAGTAAAATATTTAAGGCTTTCCCTGGTAGCTGCTGCAAATATTGCGTGACAAAATGCACCGTTAAAACCTTGCAAGGCATCAGAGTCTGCCAGCTTTACTCAGGCTGAATAAAAGCAAACTTCCATAAATAAGCGTATTCATATCTAAGGGTTAGCTGCACATGGAGTCCTATTACAAGGAAAGAAAACTCATAAACAAGCAAAAAACAACAACAACAAAAAAATTTGCTGCCTATATGCTAGTCCAGGACTAGTATATTCACTTGGAGTGTCCTAGGGTACCCCACTAAACTGGTATAGACCTCTGCAAGTGGGCTATACTGATTTATACCAGATAAGTTCACTGAGAATTTACTACTTCATCCCTACCCACACACAGGTGTATACAAGCAAGACTGCAAATACTACCAGCTGCCCACGGCCAGCTGAAGACAAAATATAAGACATAAAAACCCTCACATCCAAATAATCTTGATGTAATAAAGCACCAAATAAAGCCACTACAACAGCTCCATTTGTCCCATCCTTTTTGCCTAAGGAAGGTGTTAGAGATAATGCTTCAAATCATAGTCTAATTTTCTTCAGAGCCTAAGTAAAAGATGCTGGGCAGAGCTGACTGCTTCTCAGGTTTACATCCGTTTTCCATCTCTTAGCACTTTTATATTTCCTCAATTTCAACATATTTATTCTCCACCTTACAGTTGTGTGAGAGGAGCCTCATTAGCTTTAGGTGCTTCTACAAGTGGGCAGGCTCACGTTCCTCATTAACTTTAGGTGCTTCTCCGAGTGGGCAGGCTCTCCACCCAGCACCTGGTGGAGAGAGTTGGCCACTGCAGATGGGTCTTCCCCACTCACACATCTGCCTGCAAGGTGAGAAAGGCGTTGAAGGGAAAAGGGGCAGCGAAGATGACATGGATTTAATATTTGGAAGAGAGCTGCCAAGGTTAATCCAGAGGAGGAGTGTCCTTTAGGAGGTTTGAGGATAGACCTGTTTCAGGTTACTGCTCTCAACAAGACGTGTGGTCACCCAAAGACAGAGCGGAGCTGTTGTCCCAGTTGTGTTGCCACCAAAGTTGTAGCTCTCCTGAGCTCTTCCTGATTTCCTTACTCTCTGGCCACACATGTACAAATCCCCATTTTACAATAGATAATGCCAGTGTACATGCTAAATGATTTTTCTACATCTAGTCACGCACTTGTGCATACAGAGGAACATTTTCTTATTAAAAAAGAAAAAGTTTAGTCACTGAAAGTGAATGTAAATGACTCTATATAGATGGCTAGATGGTACATACACAAATTCATATATTTTAACTGAATAACAGAGAAGTGATGGTATCTATCACAATTGTTTCCTGCATGAAACCATGACTGCATAGTGACATGCAAAGCCTTGCACCTAACATCTTAAATATAGCTAGAGAGAGCCTGGAGATTAAAGTAAACAAAAAGGGATGAGCAGAGGCAGACTGCTGGTGATAGCACATCTTCTGAAACCCTAAGAATTGCATTCTGTGTTCATACTACTCTGAGACCTTCAGGCTCAGAGAAGGACTTTGAGGCTTAACTTGGGGTCACTTGAGAGAAAGGGATGAGCAATACTGTTTATTCACCCACTTGTTCTATTGCAACTTCTGTTTGTGCTTCACTCTTCATCATATTTATTTAGTTTAAGACCTGACACAGTTCCTCTCAGATGAAAACAACTCCAAAACCCCCAGTCATTAGAGAGCAGTTTATGAGCTATTTTCAGGAGTCCAGGGCAGATGAGGGGTTTGGAATCCTTATTCAAGAGCATTTTAAAAAGCTTGGAGATAATTGTTAATTAGATCTAAAGTCTTTCTTTTAAAAGGTCAGATAAACTTGTGGTAGGCCGACGTAAATCCCAGGATGCTTTAGTTAAACCTCCTTTTTTTCCTGTTCCGTTCAGTATATGACCTGTTTTTTTTTTTCTTTTTTTTTTTCCCTGGCACTGGTGCTTTCATCATCAGAGAATATCAGGGAAGGAAACACAGAGAATAATATGTCTCTTTTTTTTCTTATTATTATTTATACAGATATCATAAAAGGATTCGAGGTACTTTGGACTTCAAGGGTGGCAAACCTGACTTCATTGCAAAACACTTCTTTTGGCGAATACAGATGAATTGACATCAGATTTCCCACGCTAAAGAAAAAAACAACAACATACTCTGCAAAATTACTTTGCATTGCTTGCCTCTAAACTGTAAGCTAAATTAAGAACCAACACTTTAAATTGGTCATCTATTATGGGAATTAAAAACAATTCCTTTTATTTTTTTTTTATTTTTATTTTTTTTGACGCAGCTGGCATTTCTGGAGACATCCCTGTGTATGTTGTTCCTTAATAATTCATATTGCTTACCCATGCAATAAAAACATTGGCTTATCAGTGGTTAACTTGCAGTCTGAGGCTCTTGCCATGCAACAGCAACGTGGGAACATCCACGCTGTGAGTGATAAAATGGCAAATTTGTAGCTCTGCAACACCAAGAGAAGAGCAGAAAACAACCCAGTGGCTCAGACTAGTGTCATGCTGCAACTTATTTCTATGAATCATTTAACTACCATAAACCTAACCTCCCCAGAGAATAAGAAGAGATAGGCGAATGTGTTGTTTTCCTTTACATCAAAACGCTAGGTGAGAAAAAAACAAAGGTGAAACAGAAGTTAGAAAGGGAAATAAAGAGCCTGGGGAGTAAGGGGAACAGAGAGGAAGCTCTATGGAGACTTGCAGAGTTACTCCTGGAGTGCTTGGCCTTAATACCAATAAATTCAGCCGCATGTTAAGCTCATACCTGAGTGCTTCTGTCAGTGAAGTAGCTTAAGAAAAAAGCTGACATTTTGCTCAGCTTAGGTGCAATGCATCTTATCTAACATGCAGCTTATGAACTTGAGGCAAGAGAAATCTCTGAGCTATGTGTTTGCACACTGCTTAGTGCTGGGAAGCCTCAGAAACCCAGGGGCTTTCACAAAACAGTCACTCCTCCCCCTCACAATCCTCTCCCTACCTTATCAGTGTCCATGAAAGTCGGGAAAAGTTGCTACAGAAATATCCCTATGCCTCTGAAAAGTGATATGAGAAGTACACTGGGCGACTGTTTATGACCATCAGGATACAGAGAACTTCAAGCCATGCAAGTAGTTGCCTCCGGTCTATTTTTCAGAGTGAAGAGTGACATTTAAGGTCTATTTAACACTACATGCATAAAAGGG
>NW_010584412.1:357616-418784 GCF_000705375.1 Tinamus guttatus | reverse complement strand
AGCTGCCCACCAGTGCTCTCCACAACATTACACTTTACATTGTATTGCAGTAAAAACACGGTCGCCAAAGCTCCAGAGTCATGTTACTTGCTGAACCAGGAAATTGAGATAATCACCTGTGGGGCTCATTTGGAAGGCGCTCATCACTTCTGGAATGCCCAGAGACATGGAGCCATTCCGACTATTTGAGAAGTCTCTCCCCCATCTGGCACTAGCCTGAGAAACGCTGCTGTATACACGTATTTAACAACGATGCTTTATTGGCAAGCTGATCAAAGATGACATTGGCATAATCTCTCTGGTTCAGAAAAGGTGCATCCAAAGCAATCCATCTGGGAACGCTAAACTACTGAAAATAACATTATTTGTAAATATCTTCATGTATGTGAAACATTGGCATGAAATTCCAGATGGAGGCATTTGATTTTGAAGTTTCAGTCAACCAACAAGCTCCACAAAACACACGAAGGTGGAAGGATAGGCAAAGACAGAGACACAGCTCCTGCTCAGTTCATACTCATGAAATATTTTCCAAGACTCTCATGTGGCTGCACAGGAACAAGCATTAGCAACTTTTCACTTCAGCTGTTGCAGCTTCTTTGCCCTACAAACAAGATCCATTTCCCTAGAGCAGCTATAAGGAGGCCAGGCAACTCATGTGCTCATCTGTGCACACTGCCAGGAATCCGATTCAGTTTCTGTCACTCCTTACACAAGTCTCCCATATAATATTGCCCCCAGGTCAGAAGTGCTTTAGGGATTTCAGATTCCTACACAGTATTTTATACATAAGGAGGCCAGGCAACTCATGTGCTCTCATGAGCACTCTTTTAAGAAGACTGTAGATTTTCATGCAACACAAATGTTCAAAAAATGCATCCAAATGCCCCCAAAAAGATGCAAACTGCAACATTCAAGGAAGTAGAGACTTTGCATAATCTTCCTCGAATAAGGAAGGCAGTCTGGGAAAATAAAACACCAAGAACATGCAAAATACACACAGGGCATCCCATTTTCATGGCAAATCACATATGCCAGGCATCATAGGATAAGCAACCTGTCACAGAGAAAGCTTCATTTTTGAGGGATGCTGAAGCCAAAGTGGGATTTATAACAAGGTTAGAGTACTAGCCCGTTAGATTTGGGACTGTGAGAGAAGGGAGGGAGAGGGGAAGTGCCTTGGGGCACTGCATGGTGCAGCGACATGAAACATGAGGCTCTACCTCTTCAGCCAACTCTAGCGAGCCAACAGGTCAGCCTAGCTTAACTCCTGCTTTCAGTGTCCCAGATGGCTCATTTAGCAATACCAGAGCTGCATTTACTGCATTACATATCACAGCACAAGCGACTTCCACAATCCCCAGTTTCCACCAGAAACGAGAACTGTGCTTGTCACTGAGTCAAAGGGCAGCAGTAACTTGGTCCCCTGATGTCTGCGTTTAATAGCATCTTCCTGAGCCTCCTGCCAATGCAAACAGAGGAAAGGGCTGTAGTTTTCAGAGGATGTGCCATTTGCTTCCTTTAATCACACTTGAATATCTGCTTTTCCTCCTTCTTTGCAACAATAAATTGAGGTGTAACAATTGCTAGTTATGACAAATCTGTGGGTTTGCTGCTTAGACAGAAGCTGAGACTTTTATCAGTCCAAGTTCAATGAAGATTTGTGAGAAAACTGGAAGAAACCGAACAATGCCAGAAAAAAAGTGAGAACAGCCTTCAAAATATGTTAGTAACCCACTACTCATTTTTCCAAACTGAACATCTCCATTTATGTTTAAAAAACCCCATAACTTTACAAAAAGACAGAGGAGCAGAAACTACAAGTCCCTTTAAGATTTCACATTACAACTGTCATATGATTAGTTAATTTTGAATGGTTTGAGCATATGACATCAGCTGATGCTGAAGGCAAGACAGGAAAAACTGGCCAGATTTGCCAGTCTGGAAACTCTGTTAAGGCACCAAGATATTGTATATGCACAACTCTTGTGCTCCACAACTAAGGTGCTTTATGCAGGCAATATTTCTATTCAGCACTTATAAAGCTAAATGTATAAGAAGAGTAGAATACTGCAGTCACATTCTCAAACTCTTTTTCTCCTTTCCCTTCCCTTCCCTTCCCTTCCCTTCCCTTCCCTTTCCTTTCCTTTTTTTGAGCCATAACATTTCTAATGAGAGAGCAATTTAAAAAGCTTGGAAAAAAAAACGGCGACAACAAAGAAATGAAAATTAATACTATTTATGATTAAGAATGCAGCTTGTTTCTCATTAACTTCTCAGTACCGGACTTGTGATGAGTTACATTCACTACAACTTCACATCAAGTTGCAGATGTTCCCAGCAACAGCTGCTACCTGAAAAATGGAGACACTTTAGGATTAAAATATATGAGATTTTAAAGATGAGGTGCACACAGTACTTTTGAAAATAATGAGTTCAAGCTCAGAAGAGCTTTTAGGGACTATTTTACGTAGTTGCTCTTGGTAAAGCTTTAACAGGAAGTCTGAATTAGCACTTTGGCTAAGATTAACCTTGGATATATCTACTTCTTGCTATTTACCAAGCTCCTTTTCAAAATATCATCCCTTTATACTAAATGCAAAAAGACGACAACTTGGAGGTAACCTAACTTTACGTTTGGCTCAGACTCTTTATTAGCTTTCTTCATGCTAAAGATGAATTTTCTGTGCACAGAGCCTGATGGACACATCTAAAACACACCCGTTCATGACTGTTAGTAGCTCTTGCCGGTGAAGGGTTTCTGTGTCTCCAGCCCCACTTGCAGCGACCCAGAAGGCTTCCTGTGCCGCTGGTGACCTACCAGGGCCAGCACCGGAACAGTGTAAATCATTACCCTGCCCACCTCTTCCTTTAATTTCTACAAATACTACTATGAGAAACTAAATAATCTGGTAAAAGCTAAAATGAAGCCAGTATTAGATATACCATCTGTCACCAGTTGCTTCCACTCAAAAAATCAGAATATGAAATAGCAATTCGCATCTGGCCTGTGCTATAGCAGTGAATGTGGACTCAAGCACATGAATGGGACTCAACAGGAAGCGGGGCTTTTGGGACACATAGGTTTTTGTGAAATATCCAATAAAAGTATAGGACAGTTTCTTAAAGCTTGTGTTCTTCCAAACCATCCTTTTGCATTACACACTACAGCACAGAAATTAATACCAAATCTGACCCTCTGCAGCACAAATCTAACACAAACCCATGAGACACAGACAAAACCAGAACAATGTAAAGAAAATCTCCCCTGATGTTGTATAAATAATAAATAAATGCAGGTGATTCTTCTATTGACAGAGGGCACACTTCAATGTGAGAGCGCTCAATTGTTCTCAGGGATGGTTGATTTTTCCTCATATCTTAGATCCAGAATAAAAGACCATATTTGAAGGTCTTGTCAATATACATTTATAGAAATAGCAAAGAGAAAGCTGAAATACTTTATAAATCCTCAGCTCACTGTTCGTAGAGACTGGTTTAACATTTTTGTAATAGTAGGAAGACTAATAAAATGCACCTTTTTGCTATCAGTCATTCAGCAATTCATTAAACCAATTCCACTATTTACAATGACAATTTTTAAAGAAGATACCTCCTTCCTATAATGCATACTCTGCTGATGTAAATAGGAAGAAGAGGAAGGATTTTTCACGTTCATTTTTGGTGGCAAAACTGTTTCTAAATTGTCAGTATTTAGGAAATAATGGTGATGAACTGTACTGCAGATATTGTTAATAGATGAGAATGAATAAACATTCATCAAAAGTATTCATTTTATCCTTTACATTCTGAATTAAGGTAAGAAGTACTCAACTACACAATTACTTCAGAATAACTAGAAGGCTACTTAATGAAAAATTATCTATTTCAGTTTTTCGAATTTTATTTCTCTTCATCTACATAAACTTAGACAAACTGATTTTAGATTTTTCCATGAACAGAAATGGGAAAGTGGGGATTGCCTTCTCAAGTGAAAATAGTATCATTTCAAGACAATGAAATCTTCCACATAATACAGATTCTCTTCAAGATTAATATCCATATCTCCTCAGGCTCAATCTGAGGTCTCTGCTCAAGACTGGACAAGATATAGTCCTCAAACCTGAAATCACTGTAGACCTCAAGAGGATATTTTCCTGCTTGAGCAGGGGGGGTTGGATAGACAATGTCTGGAGGTCCCTTCCAACCTCAGCTCTTCTGTGATTCTGTGACTTTGGCCACTACACTCAGGATCTGCAGGCTGCCATACCTGTCAGTTATGCTTCATGTCAAACAAGCAAGCAAACATCAAATACTCAGTGCTTGTAGAAGGCTAACAGTTAAAAAAAATAACCTGTAGCCATCACATTTCTTATTCTGTGTACCGAAATCCCTGAGCTGTTGGTCTACTGCCCTCTCTCCCTCCTCCGATGGGGAAAACCCTTCGTCGCTTTGACTCAAGATCGCACCATGCAGCATCTCTCTCCCACTCAGTTAGGATACAGGGGACCGTAATTAAATTTGAAAGTATTATTGTCAACGCAAGGTAATTTCTTTCCCCTCAGTAATGAACTTCAGATGGAGGCACCCGCATTATCAGCACAGCAGCACAGAGCAATTAGCGCGGTGCACGTCTCGCATTCAGCAAGCGAGATAAAGTACTCTAAACAAAATTCCATTTGTCATCTTTGTAGCAAGGTTCAAAGCAGCCATTCCGCATCTCCATTTGCAGCATATCAAAAATGAGTGTAAACAAACAGAAGAAAAAAACCCCAACAACCTAGGAATAGATTGTCCAAAATCACAGAAGAGTAATGATGGGGTAGGGAGATTTTACAACTTTTTACTTGCACTTGGCAGTGTATTGTTAGGATGTCCCCTGACAAAGTAGTGGCTTCCTAAAACATACTGAAATTAAAATAAACAGATGCCAATTTATTGAAAGTTGAATAACCAAACTTCTGAATAACCAAACTTCTCCTTTGCCCTTCCTTTCTAGTTCCAATCTGGTAATATTTCTTGGAGAGGGACCTACAGACATGCAAATATATGGGCAAGTTTCTGTTCTTATCCCTCTGCACTACCTGTTACCAAGAGGAGAACATTACAGGGGCAAAATAAAATAGATTGAAAAAATTGCACAGGAAAGAATGCAGACAAATATACTTTACCAGCCAATTTCTCCTTGTAGCCACCTCTCTGCTTTGTGACAAAAAAAAAAAAAAAAAAAAGGATGATCACCGGAGTGAAAGAAAAACATTTTCAAAGTACCTATCAATAAATGAATGTGTTCAGGGGATTATACATTGTTTACTCTTATGTTTCAGGCAAGATAAGATTTTCCAAAAATCAGCATGGTTTCAGATAGAATGTCTATCACCGGCTGATTGACTTTGTCTATCACCAGGACTTTGATTTTGAAGACTTTCAGTGTACTAGGTTTCTTGAATGTCAGGGAGTTTTGTCAACGCTGTTTTATAAGCAGGAAAGCTTGAGCACTGGAAACGTAAATGCCTGCATTTCAGAGGCTATAGCTACATGCTAGCCAAGATGGAAATACAAGCTAAGGTCACTCCAGTGACCATTAAAGTAAACATTAAGCCTGCACTTTTCTAGCAGCCTGTACCGTACAGTTACGGTGCTCTGCATTCAATAGGACTTTCTGAGGGAGTAGATAACACAAGTATTAGCCATCACAGGGGAAAACATACACCTTTAAACACTGTCAAAGTAGAGCACAAGATGAAAAAGGAGCTATTGCTCCTTTACCTTTTTGTTCCCCCTTGTTGGGGACTACAAGGCCATTTCCCTATGGATCTGTCCTTTGCTACAGGATCTGTCCTTGCATAGGGGCAGATGTCAAAGTCCACTATTAAAGTAAAAGAGTTTAGCAGACAAAAGAAAGAGAAAGCAAGATGACTTCCCCAAAAGAATCATTCAAAATCCTGATTATACCCTAAAAAACAAAGGAAATGCATTCTACTTCTTTTTAGATGTAAGTAACTCAAGTAATGGTGGCAAAATGAAGTGATTTAATAACAATTTAAGGACATACAAAATGTGACTGAGTTGTGATTACTTGGAAATCTTTTTTAAAAATTGTCAAATTCACTCAATCTCCAAGTAGCTCACATAATGGCAGAAAAATGAATGTAAATTAGCAACAATTTAGGTAAATGCCAGGAGATTGACTTGCAAGTACTTTGAAATCTTTTTTTAAATTGTAAAATTCAGTAGAAAAGGGGCTGGAAGTAAGGCTAAACCATTTCCATGGCTCTGCTCCCTGCTGGGAACAATCATTTAATAAAAGTATAAAAGCTATGATACCTTTTAAAATCAATGTGTACACTCTATGATGTAGAAACCTACATATCTCATTTACATGCATCTATTTACATGTTTATGGAAATAAGCTACAAGAAAGTAGAAACATATACAAGGTGCGACTGGCAGAGTTAGGACTTTTGCCTTTGTCTCTCATTTGAAATGTTACAACAAAACATACCACAGCCAAGCGAGTTCTGTCCAAAATGTGGTTTCAGGAACAGGTTTAAAAAGTACGGATGTGAGAGAATGGGAAAAAACATAGGATACTATGCTTTTCTTTCATGTCATATTACAGTACTCAGTAACATCAGTTTCCCAAATTTCTGAGAAGTACTAAAATTCAATAGTTTCCTGAAGCAACCTCAAGGCACTGCTTCAGCTATCAGCCAAAAGAGATTCTAGAAATCAGGAAGCTTTGCCAAGAGAGGATTTAGAAAAGAAGAAAAATACCCAGCACAGGTTCCCCCCTCTTCTACATTTTAAACATTTTTAATACACTTTTGCTATTTCAGAGTAACTCTCAGAAACATGCTTTTCAAAACAAGTATCTCTGCCACAAGAAGGAGCCTGCTGAGCAGTGACAGCTCCTGCTCTGATGACTGCACTGAGTGCTGCTGTGGATACACACAGACTGCATCCACAAATGCTCTCTTCAGGTCTCACAGCCACAGAGCAGCATCTTCTCACCACAGGAGCAGCAGAGGCAGCTAACTGAGCTACTAAACAAATTCCTCCCTCTCTTTTGAACTCCTTTTAGGAGCATTCCACAGGAAAAGGTTGAAAGAGGGCACAAAGCTCCACCACCTAGAACAGGAGAACTGCGTAAGTAAGAAATTATTTATTTGCAGGATAGAACAAATGTTTGGTCCTTTCTGAGTTCTGGAACAAAACCCTGTAGAAACAGGCACAGAAAATGGCACAGCTGATACCTCATCAACCCACATTCCTGCAGCCACTGGGCATCAACCCCATCACTGCCATTCCTGACAGCCTTACCTCTTTTATTCTCAAGGTCATACGATTACGGACAGTGAGGCAGTACATTCCGATGACTATCTCTGTAAGTTAGAAAGTACTTCTCTGTCTAACTTACATTTCCCTTGCTGCCATTTGTGATTAAAAGTTCTAGTTAACACACACACTCCAAAAAAATATATTTTTTTTTATTATTTCCAGATCTCTAGAAGGTCTTCCTATCAGCCCCTACTCTTCCAGCTGAGCAAACTCAATTCTTTCTGTTTTCCTAGAGTTTTTCTATTCCAGACTTTGGTTCAAATCTGGTCTTGTGCAAGTTTGGAGTGGCTGGGATAGAAATAGCAGTGTGAAAGCACAGAAAGGCTCGTTCCTCATGCTAGCTTGGGCTGCAATGCCAGTACAAGAGGCTGTGGATCTACTGGAGAGAGTCCAGCGCAGGGCTACAAGGATGATCAGGGGCCTGGAACATCTGCCCTATGAGGAGAGACTGAGAGAGATGGGCCTGTTGAGCCTGGAGAAGAGAAGGCTGAGGGGATCTAATTAGTGTATATAAATATCTCAAGGGAGGCAGTGAAGAGGATGGGGCCAGCCTCTTTTCAGCAGTGGCCACCGACAGAACTAGAGGTAATGGTCACAAACTGAAACACCAAAATTTCCACAGGAACTTAAGGAAAAAATTTTTAACAGTGAGGGTGAGAGCGCACTGGAACAGGTTGCCAAGAGAGGTTGTGGAGTCTCCTTCTCTGGAGATCTTCAAAATCCGCCTGGATGCCACTCTGTGCTCTAGGTGACCCTGCGTGTGCAGGGGGGTTGGACTAGATGAGCTCTAGAGGTCCCTTCCAACCTTAAGCATCCTATGATTCTGTGATCCTCCAGGAGGAAAACAGCTGAAAGTCTTGACCGTCTGCAGGTAGCAGTGTCAGCTCCATTTTCATCAAAAGCTAAATTACACTCCTCAAGCAGAAATAGCATCTTTTTTTTTTTTCCCCCCCCCTTTCTCCAGTGTGAAAGAAAAAAGCCCAAAAAGGAACAATAAGGTTCTTCACATTTGGAAACATGTAGGATAATGGAGAGGGGAACCAAACCACCCTCTTCCTACACCCCAAGGATTTTCAGTATTTTTCCACATCTTTCTAACTATATGCATTTGTGCATCTATTTTCAATCATGAAACATATTTTTTAGACTAATCATCAAAAATTAATATCTACTACATTAAGTTTTCAAATACATGATCAAAACACAGAAACTGAGGATAAAAGGTGATGAAACTATATTACTGGATTATGCAAAGTTTGCTTTTACAAATGCTTTTCTACAGGTGCACATTCAAATTGGAAATACAAATAAAAATAAAATTAGCTCTTTTAAGGGATTTGATAACCCATACTGCATTTGCAGAAGATCTCCTTTTGAGACACACTGTAGCATTCCTATAGATTGGTGATCTGCCCATTCCAAAACACAGTTGCCCATGCTATAGGGATGGTGGTGCTCCGACCTGGCCGGCAAGGCAAACAGTTTATGTACAGTTTGCAAATTCTGATCTGCCAAAGGGACTGTGGAGAACACCTACAGATACATACATATCTGGATAAATATAGCTGATGTCTTTTAAAAATGTTTCTCTTTCTCTGTCCTGAATCTGGCCGAGGCTTCTGAGAAAGAGCAGGAAGGGAGGTATTGCATTGCAAAGGCGGGAACCAGGAACTTCAGATCTTCTGCTGCAGCTTTAGCTCCTAACAGCGCGGTCTGCGCAAGGGCCTGTGCAGGATTATAGAGCACACCAGGCAAGGGGAAACATAACTGCAGATAAACATCACTGTATGTGCTGGTTTTTCATTTGAGAAATCACAACCCTGCAATTTTAGCATCAGGAAGACTAAGGAAGTGTTTATGAAAATAAGCGAGAGTTGTAAGCACAATAACGCTGAAATAACTTCTAGCTCATTTTCTACTACCCAAACTAAATTACAGCGCAGAACCACAAACCCTCTTAATTTGTGCAAAAGTAAAGGCTTGTAGAGCTGCTGGTTTGATGAAGGGAAATATTTATGATTTGATACATTCCTATAACAGCTCCTCTTTCTATTCCCAGGGTTTCCCTCTCCCTCTCTCCTCTCTTAATTCTATATTTATGTAGGTCAGACTGCATGGTACAGCCTTTTCGCTCACTCCCCCTAAAACACGCATCATGTCTCTCCAAACCAAAACCTTCAAACTTTCGCTGTACAAACTTGCCTCAAATATATCTTTGTTTTCAGTAATGTTTTGTACCCAAATATGTTGGCAAAACTGCTCTCACATCAGAGAACTTGCTGCATATAGAAAGCTAATGACCTCCAAGAACTGTATTAATTCAAAAAATAGTGATTACATTATTTACTCATAAAGATATTTAATACAAAGTAAAATTGATAAAACTAACAGTTCTCAAAATAATGAGAAATTTCTCTCAAAAAATTGAAGTTAATTTCTTGTTTTCTTGGTGTACTCATATATGATCTATTAACTTTAAAACACGGGCTATTTATTTATTTATTTATTTAACCTCAGTTTCTAGCTCTGCTATTGGTAAGCACTGTAAATGTTACTGTTAAACAAAAGGGAGATTGGCAAAATCCAAAATAGGGAGCTTTAATCCATTAAATCATGCAAAAACAGCAGGTCACACTTTCAACTTTAAAAGTTTAAGAGGACTTGACTCAAATCAGAAACTAGCACCAGAAACATCTACTAACATCAGGGGAAAAAAAAAAGTCCACTCAATCTGGGTCATCAACTGAAACACAGATGGCAACTAAAAAGCTTTTTAGTTTTTATTTTTATTCTTTCTCTAGCTTGGGTTGTAGCATTGCATTTTTCATTTTTCACACGCAGTCCTATTTTGTTTCTAATCACTTTTCAAATGTAATCTAATTATCTGTCTTAAACCTTGCATAAAATCTTTTGGACTTAGAATAAATAATACAGGTACTAAGAGTTTTGAACATAATTTGGACTTTTGCAAGTAAAAGATGGTCAAAAGCCATCAAGTAGCACTACAGAGTTACCCTGCCTGCCTCTCTTTAGGCAGAAAAAGAACCAATGTAATCCTCTGTCCTGCCCCGTGACAGCTGTTGACAGTTATAAAAGGTGCATATTGATACCTTGCTAACCCCACGTTTTTATTCTCATTTCACATGTTACTGTGGGAATATTTTTTCAATTTAAAATAGTAGCTTAGGATGCATTCCAAAGCGCAGCTGGCTATGCGTCAAAAAACGAAGGAAAAAAGGAGGATGCTTGCTCTTATCTTGCTTTTGTTAAAAAAGATTGATCACCTCCCCAATTGTGAAGGTGATGATATCTCTTAGTGCAACCAGAGCAATTTCTTATCAGTCACATTCAGTTTGAAGATAGTCATTAGGCAGAATTTATTCCTCAATTAACTGGCAGCTCATTCACCACCACAGAACTTGAGACTTTTACAAGTTTTTTTTTTCTATCTTTTTCTTCCCAAACTACTACTCCTCACTCAGCATTTTACACTTCCAAGAGCCGTGATAAGTGTATTTCAGAAAACTAAATACTGTTCCTTGATGATATGCAAAGTATGTACTACTGCAGTACACACTGGCTCAGCGACTTTAGATGAATGTTCCTAAGACTGGAAAAGTATATTAAGTACAGTTTCTCACTGACCCTCTCTGTAAGCCTCAACTCAGAGACTCTTTTGGATGACAGATAACATGGTTTGCAAAATACCACATTACCACTTATAATATTACCACTTATGCTGCTCTCTCCAAGCGACTTGTTCATATGGGATTCATACAAACAAGATGATGTTAGGAGGAAAAATTGAAGTATAATAGCTGAATGGATTATGTATTTGGCTTTGAAAAATATATAAATGTATTTTTTTACAAGACACTCCTTTATTGGGGAGACTATTTCCATAACTCTGACACTGTCACTTTGGACTACAGCTAGGTAACAACACAGAACAGTTTTACAAACTTTTGTTTCAACATTGAAATTGGACCACTTTGGCTGCATCCCTGGCCTTTTCCAATACTTTTTTTTTTTTTTTAATATTTGACACTAGGAAATACAGTGAAAATATATACTTGAACACCGAAAACACTCAGTCAAACATTATTTTGAGAAACTTGGCAATCAAAGTGACATATTTTACGCTGGACCTACAATCTGAGGATTCGGCACTTAGGTGAACTGAAAACATTCAAGTAGTGAAGAATGCGACATGCGACTTATGAAAAGAAATATGCATCACATTTTTAATTCTATCAACCGTTTGTGAATAGTCTATTTGCTTTTAGTATTGAATTCCAGCAAATTCTTCGTGCTGGTTTAATCATTCTGGTTTTACCAGGAACAAAAGGTTGCAAATTTTACTGTCATTGTACTGGACCTGTCAGGAAAAGAGGCAGAGACCTTTCCGTGCAGGGTTTTAAATGAAAACTGTGATTTGCTTTTGAATTTCATATTAGAATTTCCTGAATCAAAATCAATACACTAGACTCAAAGCACAAAAAAAAATCTTTCTACTTATCTGTCTCTTTCATCGTTTAATTCCATGTCCAATAACCTATTTTTCTCCATGCAACTTTCTTTCTTGGGTAATTTTTATCTTCATTTGCTAAAAAAATAAAAGGGAAGTAGAGAGAGGGAATGAAAAAACCTAACCCCAGTCAGGACAGTGGCTTTCTTAGTTGTGCTCCGAGGCAACATCTTCATGTCAGACATCTCCTCTCTGTATGCCCAGGTCTGCAAACCTGTCGCTGTTTGAGAAGCCCTCTGAAGCTTTAACACTTTCCCACCTGCTCTCACAATGCTGAAGTATTAATGATGTGTAGTAAGAGAAGCCACAATCCCAATATACTAAAAAATACAAGCTGCCCAAAGTCTTTATAATCCTCCAAGCACACCTTTAGCAGATAACTCCTCTGCAGCTGCAAGTGTCTACTCTTCACCGCAAGAAAATCAAAATGACTGCATGATCCAATTTTCCAAGGCATCCTCAAGGCTAAAATTATAGATGTTTTTAAGGCCCTAGTGGCAAGACACTGTGGTCTCTCGCTGCGTATTGATCCAGAAATAAATGGGATTGTTACCTTGTGAGCAAAATACCATAGGAAGCAGTGGTCTTGTGGAATTTCCCAAAGTCAATTCCATGTGAAAACTAATTTTGTTTCTCCCCATTTTACAGAGAGTAAGATGTCAAGGTCTACATCAAGCAGTCTGAGGACATGATGGAGTCACCAACTCTGAGCTTAAATTCCAGGCTGCTGTGGAGGCAGCCTACGGCCACACCAGGAACATCAACCCATCGGCAAACTGGAAGAGCAACCGGCAACAGCGCCCTCCGGCCACGCTGCCTCCCTGCAGAGCTGGTTCACGTTCTAATGCTGGCTGAAACAGGAGCAGAAAGAAAAGCCATAAATGGCAGAACACTTGGGATGCAAAAGGTGCAAATTATTGTTATGAATTAATAATGTAGTGCTATGGGTTGCTACATTTCCTCTTTTATAAAGACAGTGTGTGTGAACATTTATATATATATATATACATTTATAATATATAATAAACCTAGTCACTGTCTTCTGAGTCTGCTTTTTGTTTTGTTTTGTTTTTTTCTTTTTTCTCCATAGTGCTCCATTCAGGTAATGGGAATAAGAGGGAGCTAAAGAGTTACTTGCTATCAAGTGGAGCATATCCTGGTCTATCAGAGCTGGCCTCTGTCTGTCAAACTCGTGCCCTATCATCTTCCAAGGCCTGGGACTATGCCAGCAAGAGACATTTTCTGGGAGGTTTAGCCAGCTTTAGCTAAATTCTGGTTTTGATAAGTATAGAAAAGTAATTTTAGTGTATTATTTCTATTTAAAAGAAATGGTCACTTGTCATATTTTAGTCCTTTCTCCTTGTAACATATAAGTAATTCAGACTTATTTCTAAAAAGAATCCTCCAGTATTCTTTAAAGTAGAAACTAGGGCAATAACTGTACTGGGAGTTATTAAAAATAAAGACATTTAGTGATATCATTATCCAACCAAAAACTGAGGACACAAATCAGTCTCTGCTTATCACTCCAATAAAAGACACAATATATTCTGGTGGATTTTAGACTGAGTCTAAAAAGAAGAAAGATTTAAAACCATTTGTGGAGTAATCGGAACCCTATCGAATAAAAATTCTAAGCATTGTGAAACTATAATTCCCCCCTGTAGGAAAAAAAAAGTCATTAAAAAGTAAATGCTTTCTATAATCTCCTTTAAAATCACTCAGCCCTTCCTCTGCTTATACTAATAAACCCTGACTTCTTTCACAAAAGAAATGAAACAGCCTGGGGTTTGCGACTGCCAAAGGCTTGCCACGGGTGCCATCACAAGTAGGTTTTCAGTAAAACCTGTAAGAGTGAGAACTAGTGAGCCTTTGGACTTGAACATGCCAGACTGAACATTTCATATTGGACAGCACTGACTACTTGTGCGAGCTAAGTATGTGTGGCTACTTCTGTTCAATGAGCACGGGGATTCTGCTGAGATGTACACTAACATTAAGCTCATTAAGCTAAGTGTCTTCAGGTTGGGCAGGCAGATCTAACACATGAATGCTGCCTAGGACAGCACAGAAGGTGGCTTTAAAACATCGCTGTGGGAGCCAGTGCCCTAGCTGCCCTAGGCCCCCTGCCCAGGCAATGTGCCCAAACTCCAACTTATAGGAACCAACCTGACGGCAAGAGGGACCCAAGCCAGAGCTCAGACCCAGAGCAGGATGGCCCTGCAACCAAACATATTGTGGAGACTTCATAATCTGTCTTTTAATCTACTTCAGTGCAGCACTATCCTTCCTCCTCCTTTTCTTTTTTTTTTTCCTCCTAATGTTTCAACCAAGTCTTCCTATGAATTTAGGCTATTGTTTCTAAATGTTATACTGTTATATAGGATACTATTATATCTTGTTCTAACCGAGGACCCAAATGCCAATGACTTCTTTGCAGAAGAATGATTTTCTTTGCACAGGGACTGCTGTCAGACTGGAGTCTTCTCCAGACTGAAAGTATTATCTGAAACTGTTCACGGGCATTTTAGGAAAGCGAAGTATAATTGCTTAGACTAAAATGCTGGTCTTCATATTTTATCCATACCAAAGCTAGACTTTACATGTAGACAGGCCAGAAGTGTGAGCTTAGATCAACTGAGAGCTTAGCAACTACATTTTACAGAAAAAAAAAAGAAAGGCCAAACTAATTTCACTTGGAAACTGTTAAGGTAAGAACCTGACACCCACCTGAGCAGAAAATTTGACATTATTTTACATAACACTAAAACGAGAGAGAGAGAAGAAAAAAAGAACAATGTAATTCAGATGGACATAAGAATATTCTCACTGCAATCTGAGCAGTAATATTGCCTTGACATCTGGCACTCTGGTATTTCCAGAAATAGCAACTAGATAAAACGAGCACAGGCAGGAGCAGTTGAAGAATAGTGGGAATTCTCTGTTTTGATTATTTCCCTGCACTTATTACTCTTTCCAGCTGACCTTCCACCTTTGCTAAACTTCCAGTATCTCTGGTATACACAGGTTTATTAGCTCAGATGTGGACTGTGTACTTCTAATGGACAGGTTCCTGACTTTGGGCTATCTTCACAAGTCCCCCATTGTACAATAACTGATCAAAAGTAGAAGTGCAGAGAGCGGGAAATAAATAAATAAATAAAACTGCTGTTAAAACCCAAAATTCTCTGGACTGACTTTGCATTGGTACTGCCTTGGGAGACTCTGTGTTGGTCTGCAGACAGGCCCGTGCAGAACTGCTGTATGTTTGCAAGCAGCTTGCACACAACTTTAAGTGCTCTGTCTCTCACAGTTTGGGATTCCTTATTTTACAGTATTTGAAATGCTCTTAAGCTGAAAGATTTTGCGACTGAGGAGATCCATTTCAAAAGAGGAAAAGGGTACACTTGTGTGTCTGTTATGTGCAGGACGAACATCACAGGGGAAGACCCGCAAAGTAAATCTTCTGGTACCTGAGAATAGCTAATATATTGTACACAGAAAATAAAACAGGCAACTTTGTTTTTGAGAGAGAGTGTTTTGACATTGTGCAGCTCCAGGCTTAGAGAAGCAGAGTAAGCCAGTAATTACCATATTCCTAGAAGCCTGCTCAAAACTCTGCTCACCACTGAGAACATTTTATTCTGCTGTGAATGGCTGATGTCTGAGAGAAAACACTGCCATTAGGTGCTGTGAGCGTTGAGAAGACCATTTTTGAAAACAATGCAATGAATCTTTCTGAACTTGGTAATTTGTTTGAAGAAAAAAAAAGTCATAAAAATGGTCACAAGCAAAACAGCTGCATATGCCTTAGCCGCAAGCAGGAAGAATACATTTGACAGAATAGTGTGAAAGGAGATCCTAAATTGCTGTACCTTTAAGAGATTTGTGTCTTTTCAAACCTTCAAAACTTTCAGAAAACCCAGATGTATCTGAAAAGGCTTTCTGCTCATCTTCCACAAAACAAATTTAACAAGGCGCAGAAAACTGATCTCTAGACTATTACACCGCCAAGATAATTCACTTTTACCACACACAGGACTTCCCCCCTGAAGGCAGCTCCCCGGCGCCTGCTCCCTTGCTACCAGGCTGCCTCCCTACCCGCACAGCAGTCACCAGGGCACGTCTTGACCGCCAGGCAAGGAAACACAGAACCACCAAGCTGTGCAAAGTAACGGAGTAAGTACTGAGTTCTACTCCACACCTATGGTGCCTACTCTCATCCCTTCCCGTTAACAATGCTTTACACTTTTATTAGACAATACCATAATCCTATAATAACTGTCTTACAATAGACCAGGCAAGTTTCATATTAGGAGGAACACTAAGGAAATTACTTTCTCATCCAGGCATTATTGTTGTCTCTTAAGTCTCTCCCAAAGAACCTTACTCATACTTCTAAGCTGTTAATAGCTGCCATTATAGTTGGTGAAAAAGACAAGGCAAAACAATAATATGCTAAAACAGACAACAATTCAGGTCTTCTGCTATATTTCATGTTTTCTTTTTTTCTTCCCAGTCCGTCATAAAAAATAAGAAGAAAACAAGGTAAAAAATGCTTTGTTTTGCAATTAAGTGCAAAGAAATTACCTAACTCTCTTTTGAGTATTTTCCGGACCATTTGTAAGCACATACGGAACACGAGCATTTGACAAGACACTGTAGCAGCTTGCTGTCAACACGCGTATGCTGCAAGATAACTTTTAATATTATGACAGAAATGTGTTTGTCTTCTCTTTGCACTCTGTATAATTTAAGGACCTTAAATAAACTCACTGAAATGGTATAAAAACTTCATTATTAGTTTTTTACAGCAGCATCATGTAATTCTGACACAAAAATCCAAGCTTTGACAAGGCTTCCTCTTGGGTCATTCTTCCTAACTCCTATCACTCGACACTTAATAATTAAAAAGCTCAGAAAATGAGAAAAAATTTTTGGAAAAACAAAACCATGAACAAACACACAGATCACTTCTTTCATGAGTCAACGGTGGAAAAACTCATCATGCACAAAGTTCAGTGGGAAAACAAGTTTAAGGAGAAATAAACACATCTTCAATTCTCCCTTTTCTGCCTGGATGTAAGAAATTGTACAAAAGGAGGGTATAATTTATCAATTATATGAACAGCATAGTCTTCCTGAGGGAAATGCTTGCGCAGGGAGGTGAACTCAACCTCTCCCTAGCAAAGAGCTGAACATCCTAGAAGAAGGCAACCCAAAGTAGTGATTATCACTGTTTTTCCAGACTCTGTTTCACAGATAAAGCAAACACTGCAGCCAGTTTTTGTCCTAATACAAAATCCCTCAGATGAGACTGACAGATGTCCATCCACTGCCTTTAGAAAATTCTGCGCTCCAAAAGTTGACGCGATTCCCAGAACTCACCCGTCTGCAGTTCCAGTCATCCCGTGGCTCTGCTTCCTGAGCGGACAGGAGATTTTCCTCAATGGACACACTCAATCGAAAAATTTAGTCTCCCAGAACTAGCAAAATATGTGGGCTCTCTGGAGAAATTCTTACTTGGATTTTGCTGTGCCTCACAGCAGTGGAGACCATTAGTTGAGGAGAACGTCACCTTGTGTGCACCCTTTGGTGCTGCTCATATGGAAGAGTTTCAAAACCCACTGGAATCATGAATCGAGATGGATTCCAGTACAAACCTCAGAAGGGAAGAGAGGCCATTTTCTAAAAAAAAAAGATATATAACCTGCCATGCTGCTGCTATTAATTTTTAATGTCATCATTTATTTTCAACAATGCTTAATAGCGGCAGCATGGCAGGTTGGTAAAAGAAATCACTTTGCAGTTTTGGGCTGCTCTCGGAAGCACTTTTTGTCCCAGATATAGTATTAATTACCCAGTCACAGTAATAATTACTGTGCACAAGGTTATAATAGGACTTCTTGGTAGGCTGTTCTAAAAATGGAGTTTTCATTGCCAAAATTATATTGACTTAGTGGTGGTAGTAGCTAAACGAAGGAAAGACTAAATGAAAAGAAGGCTATAGAGAACAATTTCCAGATTGATTTATCTATTTTACTGTTTGCAACAAGCTAATAGTCACAGGTATTTTATAGATTATAGATATGTTAATACAAAACTAAAATGCATTTGTTTCTTGTGAGGCATGAGACGTAAAGGGCTGATTAGGAGACACATGAAAAGCTTGCTTTAGTCTTTTCATTCATAGAATGAAATGATATATCTTGAAACAGCAAGATGAAATTAAAGAAAAAAATGAATAACCAGAAGAAGTAGGTTTAAGGACAGACAAATAACTATGGGGAACTATCTTGTGGAAGTACTAGCACCTTACATACAAAAAAGTTGAGTTAGATTTGACATAGTGCAGACAGAAGTGCAGTATGAGCTAACTCCTGAAATGCCAGGAAGCAAGGTAACTAATTTTCTTTCATTTTATGCTTCATAATTAATAAATTTATGAGTAGGTTCTTCTAGGGAGATCCCTTTGTGGAAGACTGCAGTTTGGGTGTTTCACTAATCTAGTCCTAATTTCCTGTGCAATATAAAAGTAACAGTTAATGCATCCAGTAAAAGTAACCAAGTCCCTGCGGGCCATAAACTTGTAGAAGTTATGTTAATTGTTGTCATTATTTCTGATGTCATAATTTTAGTGATTTTACATGAGTAAAATTTGTCAAATGTGGTAGGAGAAGGAAAAAAACCCTTTGCTTCCAACTCCGGCCTACTCCTCTGAGACTGAAGTCTGGCTGGCAGAATGACCTGGCAACAACAAGGAATAAAATTCATTATCCTAATATTCAGTCCAGTCATGTGATTCATACAGCTTAGAATATTCTCACTTGAAGCTATTCAAATCTTAAAAAGTAAAGTTTATCTTAATTTAAACCACATGTTCAGTTATGTAGAGATTAATATGTATCTATAACCTATGTTACATGTTGATAGTGTAATAGTTAGCCTTGCTATACTTTTTAATTAAGTTCCGTTCAATTAGACTTTAATGCTAAATAATATTTACTCTTGTTACCAGTGGTAGATGACAAAATATGACTTTGTGACCTTTCCTGGGTCTGAAGAACTTTTTTCATTTAATATTGTGAACTTTGTGATTGCTGCAGGTGACACTAAAATGCTAAGGCAAAGTTATCTATTATAAAACGGGCAACAGCTTCATAAAATTCTAATCAAGCCTAAAAATGGACACATAAAATATAAAGTTTCAGTGAACCAGCACGAACATGAGTACCAAAGATAGATTAAATCTGGCATTTTCAGAGTCAGTTTAACAGTATCAAGAGTTTACGGAAGATCCATGAAGGATTTGGAGACAAGGAGATTATTTGATGACTTAATTTATTGGGTTTCTTTAGATAAAGAGAGGATCAGTCAAACACATTATCTAATAAGCTGTTTAACTGATAGAAAAGAGGGGAGATTTAGGGGTTATTATCAGCACATGTACTCAGCATAGGTTGGAGTCTAGCTTCCCAATATGCTCAAAATAGCGAACCTTGTTTCTTGTGCTCAGGCTTTCAGCTATTACCAGATTTTTCTACTAAAGACGAAGTCAGCATGGCCTGTCCCAGTTTGTGTCTCTCAGGAGAAATGGATGTGAAATTCCCTGAAGATGGAATGATAGTTTCCAGCTGTTTGGAGGAACAGACAGGATCTGCATCCACTAATCCACATTACTGAAACCAAACAGCAATTCTTGACAAAGATTAATAAAGGCAATCCAGTTACAGGTAACACACTTCAGTGAAAACAATTAAAAGGTAAAGAAATATTTAGAAGAAATGGCTACAAAGTGTTAAGACTTTGTAAAGTCTTAATGTCACAGCTTCTCAGCGAAGCTGCAATCTAGCTGCAGACACAAAACAGGCTGGCAAACCAAAAAACAAGGATATAGACATGGATTTCTGTTTGCTTATCTGCCCATTTGTGTTAGAGGATCATTTATTTCCATGAACAGGAGCACTGTTTTGCTCTGTATTTATACAGCAGCTAGCCCCACGACTGCTGCTTCCAGATCCCATTATAATACCATTTGTATTAGCAGATTAAGTTTATTGTATTCATGTCCCAAATGAGCAACCACAACAGCAAGCTATACTCTCACCATTAGGCAGGTCAGATGCCCCATTTTGATTAAGCATAAATGTACTTAGCTGTAGTCGCAAACACGATGCCCTGCATTTGAAACCAATCTACCTGTGTTGCAGCAACAGGACAAAAACAAAACACATGGCTGGCTTCCAATGCTGAAGTGATGCAGAAAACAAACAAAAACAAAAACAAATCAAAAGAAATGAGAGAAGGAACCATGTAATCGTAACCAGTCAAAAGCTTAATGCAGTCACTTTTAAGGACAGTCCCCTCCTGTAACCAGCAATCTTCAAAACAGACTCTTCATCTTGTGCTTTGTGAGGTGTGCGGACTGGGTTTAGCTGAAGTCAAGAAGCTGGTACCTGGCCCACTAAATAGTTCTTATTTTTATGTCTCAGTGGCAGCTCCATCGATTCTGGGCTAGTGGGGATCCCCACTGGGGCTGCTGTGCAAGTATAGTATAAATCCTCTGGTACTAATGTACACACTATATGCAAGAAGAAAGTACCTAAAAAGATTTTACTAAGAACTTCAAAATTTTTCTATGGGGATGGATCCCACTCTCCCCAAAGGAAAAAGTGACCCCCTGCTTTTACCTCCCTCCTTAGTTTTTAGAAAATATTGAGGGCCAGTCTCCATGAGTCTGCTGATTATCCCAGCCACTTTAGACTCTTCCACTACTTCCTAAGCCTCCCAGGCATGCAGACCAAGGGAAGGCAAATACTTGAAAACTGCCTCTAGAAGATCCATATTCAATGTCAGGTGATCAGACTTTTATAGCTCCTTTAGTGGCCCTAATGAGGTGTTCTGCCAAAGGGGCAGCAGGACACACAGTCCTTTGGAGGAGGAGTAGAGACCTTGCTTGCCATCCAGTAACTGGGTTGTTTAAACTAACGTAGCTTGGAAAATGCTTTCACTACCCATTGAAATAAGTGGGATATAAGTTTCGTAGTAGAGTAACTTCTTCAGCTGAAGCGGAGAGAACATCACTCTCTTAAGGGAGAGGGAGTGCTGGCTCCACTGTGTGCTTCCTTTTCACGTAACCTCATGGTTATCATTATACATCCCATAATTATTTGTGACCCTTCTCTCTCTGCCCTTTTACTGCTCGAATATGACAAAAAGCAATCTGTAGATGCTAAAAGCACATTTCTCTAATGTCCGTTCTAATGTTCTCTAATGTCTCAACTCACTTGGAAGACAAGGCAGGCTCAGGAAAAATTGACTAAATTGATAACATGACTCATCTGAAACAGAGTAACTCACTTGAGTAAAAATTTCATATGTGGGCATAAAACTGTCTTGTCGTTATGGAAAAATGTAAATGGAGAATTCGCCATTAACACCGCTTCCTAAAATGAGAGCAATTATGAAATCTGTTTTGATAGAGAAAGGAAACATAAAGTTGTCCTGTAAGTATACAGAGATATCCCTCCACAAATTAAGATGGCAGTAGATTGACTTTATTACTGAAATAAGCATCAGGTGGATCCTCAAATGACAGCTAAATGATTAATTGTTTCCCTACTGTTAGCCACAACATGAAATAGTGGTATTTTACACAAATGAACACACAAAGGATATGGAAAATGTTATGCTTTGCTATTTCTAAAACATAGGTTAATTTAAACCTGCCTGGTATATCTTCTGTTCAGTTTGACCAGGTCTCCCTATAATAAAAACAGTTATTTACCCAATCATGTTTAAAGCATCTCAAATCAAATAGTCCATATTTTTAAATCCAAAGACAATCTCACTGCAACATTCAATGTCCCAGGGCCACCCCAGGGAACTGAGAAGGTCGGGGGCAAGATCAACTTCTACTTCATGCTGAGTCAGGAAGTCAAAATTGGTGAAAGTAACAAAAACATCCTGCCGGCCTCTGGCAATAAGTCTGGGAACTACTGACATCAGCTTAATTATTACCCGCTGAATGAGTGGAAGCGGTGGCCACTCAAAGACAACTTTGATTCTTCTTTATCAGAAGGGCATCACAAAATTGACAGTTTTTTCCTATCTCCACTGATATAACATTCATGATATTTTGTGTTTTATTTGGAAGCAAGTCTATCCACATAAATCATCATCTTCTTTAAGACTGATATTTTCCACAGATATTTATGTATTTAGAATGCAGTCTTGCTTACTGTTTGGTTCTCTATTAGGTGACCCAGAAGGCCTTTGCTTCTTTTCTTAGATCTTACTAAGGCCAAATTACTAATTGGCAACAGACTTTTTTTTTTTTTTTTTTTTTTTTTGGGGGGTGGAAGCATCTATCTATTGGCTCAAGTTCTCCCCAATAAATAGTTCTATCATATATTTTTTTTTCTCGTGGAGTCCATTATCCTCAAATTGTGTAGTAATTGATGACTTTTAATCTCCACTATATTAATCCATTAAAACCGTGAGTAATGATACAGGAAAAGACTTTTTTTGTGTTGATGCTTAACTGTTTTTATGGAAACAGCTATTCAGGTACTGGCATAAGCTTTTTGGAATATTTGTTTTGGTACCAATATCATCCATATTGGTTATGAAGTTTTTAAACAGCGCAGAAGTGAATGGAAAGAGGATAACAGATGTTCAGGCTATAATCCCCATTAGGCTGCACTAGTTACAGAAAGCAGTCTTCCTGTTCTTTGATGGAAAGATATATTCCTCTTTAGAAATTTAACAGCAGATTTTCTCCACAGCCTGTCCTGTATTGAACAGTTTATCCTGTTTTCAAAGTACAAAATGTCTCCCCTAATCAAATTCGCTCAATGACTGTTAGCAATAATATTTCCAAGTGTAGTATGTCCCTTTATTTACTCATTTGCAACACGTACATCGATACCTCAGAAAAAGCATTAGCAATTAGCAAGCCTATCAATTAAAGAAGAAAATATCTCTCCCTTGTAAGCAGCTATTACCAAAATACAGCATCTAAGCAATAACCCCTGCTGGCTGCTGGGTATCCAAACCAGTGCATCCCTGGGCAAGCAGGGACATCAAAACAGCTATTTTAACACTTGTCTTGCAATTACAAGGTATTGGTTAGCCAGGATTAAAATTCTGAGTTAGGGTCTGTTGTCTCGGTGCAATCTTAGGCTGAGGAGTCGCTTGTGTGTCCATCAGGACTCTCTCTTGTTTACACTCGTGCAATACTACAGAGTATCAAATTTTCTTATTAGTGCTGATCTTTGAGCCTAACATCACTTTATGTTGTTAAGCTTCTGATTCCTTCAGGTCAAGAACGCTCTTTCCCAATTAGCACTGGTGGATCAAGTAGTCTTTGCTCACATCTAAGGGTTATTCTGAAAACTTGATGAGGTTGCTGTGAATAGAGCATACAAATTTTCTCCTTAATGCTTCCCAGTTTCTACCCAAAGGCTACCCAGCTTCTGCTGTGGTTTGAACAAACATCGTGTATTGAAAAAGGGTTGTTAGTGTTTTAATCACCTTATCTCAGAATTTTTTCTTTGAATTGCTGGTTTAGAAAATTCCCTTCAGAACAGAACTTGAAAAAAATTGCTATTCTGAAATAATACTTGTAATTTATGTGAGACAAGTGAGACTAAGATTATTACATACAGGTCACACAGGGCTTAGTAAAATAAGAGATAAAAGGGAAATTTTCATTTAATGCAATAAAATACAACACTCAACTACAGAATGCAATCCAAATCTGGATCAAACTAATTATTGTTTAGCCATTGTTTTACCCCAAAACACAGGGTAAACACACAGTACGAAAAGCAGCAGATTTTTCACTCAACAGCAAATCAGGTTAGACAGCTATCATTAGCCATCTTCTTTATAACGCCTCTTTACTGAATTGGAAATTCAACCACAGCTGAGTCCTGCTCCAACGCGACACCTTCACCACTCCTCACGTTTTTAACACAAAAGTTTATCAAGTGGAACTTTCTAAATGGGCTTTTTAGTCTCTAGATTTCTTCCTATATTCCCTCCCATCTGCTAGCATAACACCATAAGCATCCCACAAGAATTATAAAGCCGCCTCAGGTTTATTTTTACAGACCTGATCTACTGAAAAATTTGACTTAACACCAAAAATGGTCCTATACACAGCATTATAGGAGTCTACATACTGCAGACTTCACTGCCCTCCTTGCTGCATCCCTATAACTCCATTTAAGGCTCATTTTGTGAAGCATTAGATTTTAAACCTCTGGAAGGTGCTTTCCAGATCAGCTACTCTGGTGAAATGGGATTTGTCAGCAGGACTGTTTGACACATTCTGGCACTGATCTGTTAGTTTATCTATCATTAAAAAAAAAGACCCATCCAAAGGACATCAAGATAACCCTGCCAAACTGGTCCACACACTACAGATTTCTCAAATGAAGACAGCTTAGGAAGCAGCATTTCCCAAGATAATGCAGCAAGCACTGTACGAGGGTGCTTCTGCAGTGGTGGAGAGTAGATACAGGCCTGTGCCTGGGGCAGGAGAGAAAGCACGCCATGGATATGGAGTGTTTTCGCCAGCACTTCGCCCTTGGGCTCCCTCTTAATCGTTCAGCAGAGATTAACTTAGTTTAGCAGTGCAGCCGGAAACACTTGATAGGGATAATGGCAAGAGGGGCATCCAATAGCACATGGATTAATTTCAAATGGTGACTCCAGAGAGCAGATGACTTTAGAGAGACTAGAGTAAAATGAGAGGATGCGTCATCCTCAATAACAATTTCTTGGTGATAAAACATGACATCTGCCTCTTACTGCAAGGATTTTATCATCACTGGAATTGTTCTTATTTTCTTAAGAATCAACATAGTTGTTTCATTTTTAGCTAAATTACTGCGTAGTCAAATACTTTGTTTTGTGGACTGGTTGCTTGATCACCTTTCTGCAGTTACTGGAGCTGCTCAAGGCTGGTGTCTGCTTTTATCATGAGATGAGTGTTCAGTCCCACCGTTCTCAGCAAAAGAACACTTTTACCTTCTCTCTACTACTTACAGGACCCTTACAGGGTCCAAAGACCCTGCTTAACATGACTACATGAGACAAAATGGCATTTGCTTGCAGGCTCCTGTACTTTGAAGGTGTGGAAGGGAGGGATGGTATTTGCCACTAGAGAGAGGAGAAAAAAAAAAAAAATCTAAGGCAGGTTTACATGCTTAATCACCAAGCCTTTTAAGACTCAATTTCAGGTTGCTCGTGACACCCACAAATCTTTAGCACATCGAGTCTACAAAAATTGATCGAGTCTTCCTTTTCCTTCTCCCCTTTAAAGTTTCAAGTGAAATGATTATTAAACCATGAGATTGGGAAGTATGTCTGCGGCCCTGAGCAAACCTGCCAGTGTTGCTGTGATTTGATCCCAGGTTTGCTGGCAAGAGGATAGGACAGGGGAAAAGATCGGAGGTGTCCTGACACGGGGAAAGAGGCAGCTGCTATCCCAAGGCTTGGCAACTGCAGTAACGTCGAAGCCAAGGGACAAGTAAAAGCTGTGCACGGTTGCGAGAGGAAGCCGAGAAGCTAAAGAAGGAGGCAGTGCCACGGAGAAGAGCAAGAGCAGCAGATTGAGACTGGGACAAAGAGCGGAGAGGGCAGGAGAAATGGGAGCAATACCATCCTCTGCTTCATTCCTCTTGAGCCTTCGTTCAAGTACTTGTGCTTACAGCCAGGCTAAAACAATGTGAGGATTGCTAAGTCAAGCGCTAAAACATGCTGAAAGCTGCACTGCTGGGGTAACTTACTTTCTGCATTAGGCATTTATGTTCAGCCTGTAATTAACATCATTTTATACACATTTTATTTTTTACACAACATATCACAAACCAGTCACCTGATGCCTTGCTGACTGTTACCCCCCACCCCAAACTCATTACTTCAATAAGCTAGATGTGTAGTAAGCAACACGAAATTGCAATTGCAAGAAAGAAAGAATTTCACCATTAAGGATGATGAACATCACACTGGAGAACTACAGGCGACTTCTTCCTGTGAAGGTGATCTCTCCTATAACACCTATGTCAGACAGTATTAATGCTTGCACTCATCTCAAACCTCAGGTCTTACACCTCAAGACTAAATCCTTGCATACCTTGGAAATAAAGCTGAATAAGGAAATGCTCCTCATTTTCCAAAATGAGGCACAAAACTAACCGCCATTTTTTGTAAAACAAATATTAGAAGTACTACTTTTTTAGATATACCAAAACTTTGCAGGATTGGTGTAATAAGGATCCAAATATCCATCTTTAGAAGTAAAGTAGTAAGAAGTAAAGAAGTAAAGAAGTAAAGAAGTAAAAAATATACCTCAAAAATATATTTCCATGATATTTTTTAAAACATCTAAAAATGTAGCATCTGGGGTTTATTTCAAAAATCTGAAGAAAGTTACATAGCTCTTTGCATGACAGCATTCAACAGCAAATGACAATAAACAACAATAAGAACATCAGTAAAAATTATTTATTACCCGCAACATGCCACACTGTTTACCCACATATAACATCAGCATAGTAAGAAAGGTTTTGGTCTCTGTACAGCTCCTTGACCCTGGCACTGATCCTGCACATATATTTCCTGTAAGACTGAGCAATCTCTGTCCATGACATTTACTTTTGCTCTGCCCTTCAATCCACACACGGAGGTTTCTAAACTGAGAACAAGTTTTTGAGGCTAAATATACTCCCTAGTGAATCAGGTTTCAGCATTTAAATGTCATTATTTGCTAAAAATATAGTATTTTACATTAAAATGCATAGAAAAAGACCCCATTCAAGTATAACTGTAGGCCACTTATGCATTAGAGTAATAGAGGACATTATTCCTTCTTGACCATTATGTGCCCAAAGCCTAAGACTCATTTTAATTTTGTGTTACTTACCCTCATCTGTACAACTGCACTTTAGAACAATTACAAGCTAGAGTTTTTTTTTTTTTTTTTTTGGTGAAACATGAAATCTTCATTAAACGTCCCCAAAGGAACAGAACATACAATTTAGAATTATTCTTTTACTGCTTAAAGATGGGGGAAATAAGGCAGGAATGAAGGCAAGATGAAATGCTCCTCTCTCCTGTTTATGCTGGGGATGCCAAAGCTCTTGAACTGCCTAAAATAAACCTAGTTTTGGTACGGGGACAGGAGCATGTGATGGAGAGATCTATAAAGTTATCTATAAAGACTTCTGAAGCATCAATCTGTATCCGTGAGAGCGCAGGTTAGATACAAGTTCATAACACCTGCAGGGTAGACAAAATACCAAAAGCCACTGAAGAAGGCAAGAGAAAATTGTCATTAGAAAATAATGTTAGCAGTGAACTGAATCCATTGTACTGAAATGGGGAAACAAAAGGAGAGATCAAGGACAGACATCACTGATGGAAACCTGGCTCTGCAGTGTGTGAGAAGACCACTGAGGTTCAAGGGGAGATGGTTTCTACCCCGGTCATGAAGAGTGTCCTGTGCGAAGAAGGCAAGTGGTTGTGCCTAGGAGACACCACTACTTATTGGTGGATGAAGAAATCGGAGAAGCTAAAACAGAGCCAGGTGAAGGAAGAGAGATCGTAGTTCAGCTGCCTCATTCAGAAAGAAGCAGGGAGGTTGGTTTGCCTCTGATAGCCCTACCTTGCTTTTACGGGGGACGCATGGAGTCAGGCAGCATTTGGGAGAGCCATGCTCTTCATGTGCACCTGCCCGCTGGCTCCGACACTTGCAGCGGATCTATGGTGAGACATCTAATGTTCCCAGAGGGATGAAATTCTTCAAAAGAGTTGCGGAAATGTATAGCAAGCACAAGTTGGCATTGCCTTTATCAGGAAGCAACTTGCACTGCTTGCTTTCAAATGACACTTCCAATATCACGGGGCATTTTTAAAAATTGCTAACAGGATGAAAATTTGATGTTCCTGTAGCTTATACATCTCTGCAAATTTGGCAAAGCATTTGTGCAATGCATGTATATAATATATGTCTAGGGCACGCAATTTCTATTTATCCAAAAACTGCAAGTTGGTACAAAATGGCTTTCCTGAACAGTTGCTATATTAATGGTTACATCCATTATTCAGAAATTATGAAGGTAAATTTTTAATCTGATTTCCAAGAGAAAAAAAGAAAGTCTTCGAAACAGACTGTGACAATAGAATAACTTGTATAAATATTTTTATCACTCTAACTTTATAGAAAAATCTGAAAAAGCTGTAAAACTTAAACTCTAATGAATTTGTGGGGGAAAAGAGAGCTCTGCTCTTTTGCAGTAACTTCTTCCTCTATCTTTTTCTATCTACAGCATATCACAGCATGGCAACAGATATGAATTCACCACTTTTAACACATTAGGCATCTACTAAGAACCGGCAGGTTATATATTCATTTCCTCTTTCACTCCCAAGGCATTCCTCCCACATAATGTCTTCCTCTCTAGAGCATTTCACATGTGTATGAGAGATAAGAAGCCCCAAATTACTTTTTATGTCTTCCATATCTCCTAAGACACAAACATCAAAAAAAGATATTCTCTATTTTGCAAATGGAGCTACAAAAGAAACAGAACTCTAGCATTGCTGGTGGTAATCTGTTTAGGGATAAGTCATGATACAGAAGACCTGAGGAGTGGCAGCCTGGGATTGGGTGTTTTATCACCTTGTAACGTCTAAGGAGATTGTTTATTATGGAGCTCTTGGGATTGGTCACAGTTTAAAGGAAGCCTGTCCTGAAGTGACAGAGTATTTCTAGGCTGGAGCTACTGCCAGCTAGAAGAGTTTATTCTGATCCATTCCTCTGGGAGAAATAATAAATAACCTTTGGGTCTGCCTAGGGCAGAGGTTGCAGCAGTTAATAGCTTTCTATCAGCATAACCTTGAAAATAATGGTAGAATAATGAAACTGAAAACAGTTCCAACTAATGTATCTCTCAGCAGCTTCATGCTAAACATCCAAAGCCACAATAAAAGCACTCAGCAGAGACACACTTAACTGAAATATGGGAAAAAGATATAATCAATGGGTTGCCTACTGAGATGGTGAAAACTGAACTCTTATCACTGTTCTACTTTATGATTATCAGCTATTTTTTTTTTTTTTAATCTTGACAAGGACAGGCCGGGCAAGCCAAAAAGCCCTTACACTGTGACTGTCATGAGCATCTGCTCTCATGCGCCAGGAATTCTCTTTCTTGGCTTATTTCCACTGATAAAATACTTTAGTTTGACAGTTCCTCCTCAGCTCCCTTAAGCTAAAAATTATCTTTCAGATTTTGGTATATTAGACATGGTAAACGTTTAGATATTTAATAGCTGCAGAATTCTTACTTTTAAAAAAAAAAAAAAAGCTAACACAATACAACATTGACACACTATTTCTCTTTCTCCCCCTAAACGAAGAAGTTGGACCTTTGGCTTTTAGCATCCATATAGCCTTTTATTGTTAACTAAACAGCATTTTAGCCCTTAATCCCCGGCTGCTGCACCTCTGTCTCATAATTTTTGCAGCTTTGAAAGTCTGAGTGCAATACAATCATCTTCATGTCTCAGAAGCATTAGGTCCATGTTACAGTCACTCCCAATTGCATTTGAGCTCATTTTAGCTAAGAGAACTTAGCAACAGTGCTGTGTCAGCAGCTTTGCCTTATTTCTGGAAGCACTGGGAGTTATTTGACTTATGAATATAAACTCTTTATGGCTTTGAAAATGCTGCTTTAAAGCAGCATATCTTGGGTGTGTTTGTCCAACACTGCTCTTCCTCGCCTCTGTCACTCCAGCTTCCTTTTTTTTTTTTTTTTTTTTTTTAAATCCATCATGAATTAAGGAGGCTGGCTTGACAGAAACAGGAAAAGTAAGCGTACAACAACCTGTGCTCAGTTTCCAGTAAATCTAAGATACTGGCCAATAAAGCAGAAAAAGACCAAAGAAAAGACTGAACCTATCCTCGGTTGGCTTCAACTACTTCTATAACTCACTCTCCCCTGGCTAAATATTGCACTACATAGTATGTGCCCCTGCAAGTCACACATCACAATCTAATCTCATTCTCCTAAATTTTTACGAAGAAAAAACTGAGGTCAAATAATTGATGTGTTAAAGACAGACTTTCTCCTCCTCTTCCTTTCCCCAGTGGATTTTTTTTTTTTTGAACTTAAAGGCCTTTGTCCTGCAAATCATTCAGTCATGGAAACTCCATACAGGTGACTGTCTGGATTTGGTGAGAAGCCCTGATGTTCTTGGTTTATGAAAAATATTCCCTCCTAAAATTAGATCCTTACACGACACTTTCCCCTCCTATAATCCCTTTGAAGGTAACAGCCAAAGTGCTACATTATGACCTAAGCACAACAATAAGCAGATAGGGGCATTCAGGATCACAGTAGTTTATTGAATAAACTTCCTTTTGGCATTTTTAGAGAATACACATTATATAATAAGAAATCTATTAAAGCCTCTCACCTCCTTTAATTGTGCTTTTTTAAAAATTATTGTCAATTTTGTAAGAGCCTAAACTCTACCTCAACCAAATTCCACTAAATCTAACCCAGAAGTTTGGGTACCATATAGAGAGTTTAATGCTACAGTGGCCAAGACCAATTCCTCTCTCATGGTATTTTGTACTACAAACCGCTAGCAGGACTGTTCTGCATCAGGTTTTCAAGATCAGCATGAACTGTTCAAAAACAAGGCTTGCTATAATTTTGTAAGCTTACATTCCATCATTTTGGTCAAACTTATGTACAAGGAGTACAGCAGTGTGATAAACACTTTATGATCTCTAGAGGTCCCTTCCAACCTTAACAATTCTATGATTCTATGATATAGAAGGAAACATGAACTAGAAGCAATTTTTCCTTTATTTGTCTACAAGGAGTTAAGTCACACTGCTGTTAATCCACAGTAAATCCTCCCATAAACAGTTTTACATTATGCTTACACCAGTGTATCACTACTCAAGCTTCTGTATAATTTTCTACTTTTATTCACATGACTAGAAAGGTGTTTAGTAAGGATATTTTATTAAAAACATGTATTCTTTAACAAAATAGATTATCATACATAAAACAGCAGCTCTTTAAAGCAAATTATGCTGTGCAAATACAGCTTTAGGAAGCACCACAGTGGGTACAGGATATATGATGATTAGCATAACTGTAATCTCACCTCATGAAAACAACCCTGATGAGGACAGCACGTTAAGCACATAGTTAGTTTAAGCATGTTTTCTACTGAAACCAAGAATTAAGTTCTGGCTTAAGCATCAATAAAAACCAATAAATCAAATCAAATCTATAAAAAACATACTCCCTGTTCTCTAAATCCATGTATTATGTTCTCTGTGTAGTCTGTGTTCTCCAACTACCTTAAGGCATCTGAAAAAAAATGTATTTTAATTCCAAGACGAAACAGTGTACAGGAATTTTGTAGGAATAAGGAATAGGAGGAAAGGTTGGCCAGGGATGAAAATAATAATGCTGATTGCTTGATGGGTAAAAAGATTTTCTGAGGCCAATCATCAGAGGTTAACAAGGAACACCTGGTGAGATATAAGTAGCAGCTGGGAAGGTGGTGTTAAACGTAGAGAGGTGAGGATATAAGGATCACCTGGGAAGACTGCAAGGAAGGAGAAAGGGAGAGAAATGCTGGATAGAGAAGAGGCAGTGGGGACTCTCAGTTGTTGTTGCCGCCTGCTCCTTTCTCTGTTTTCCCACAGAGTTTTCTTGGCTGGAGTCTAACTTTTTCATATGTTTTAATGTGAAATCACTGCTCATGAAAGGTGTTAGATTAAGAAGCCGCAGGCTGAAGTTATTTGGATGACCACAGACACCTAGTGCAACAGCACTGTCAAACTTCCGCTTGAAATGCACTTCTGCTCTGAAGCTTAAAACAACTTATACACAGCTAGAATGATGAATTCTCTTTTTATTATTATTTTTTTCTTCTTCATTCCATGAAAAAGAACAGAAAGTGATTTTTTACCTGGTATATACAGAATCCAATTTCTAGTGTCAGAGGGCTCCACACCTCATGTGTGCTTGCGCAATATCTCTGCATAAGCTCAGCCCTATGCACCTGAGCGGCTGGGTTGAGCCTGAAGCCAGCCACTTGCACAGGATTTGCAGGATACGGTCTTCAATATCCCATTTCCTAGGACAGGCGCATTACCACATGTGGTCTCTGTGCGGAGCTCAGTCTCCTCTGTTATCAAGCTCCAGTCTCCAGGGAGGACCAACGACCAAAAGGTCCAACACCACAGACGCACAAGCCCAGAGACGTACCTGGAAGCTGGAGCCTGTGGATCCAACCTGTACTCGCTCCCATGGCATTAGGCTCCGCCTTGCCAGACAGCGGACACCTACGGAGGCAAGAGGCAAAGCCGAGACCACGAGGGCAGCCTTCTGTGCACCAGACCTCAGAGGCAGCACACGTTAAGTGGAAACATGCCTTAGATGCACATCTGAGAAGTATAAAATGCTGTCTGCGATCCCCTCCAGGGTACAAGATCTTAAAATTTGTAATCCATAACTGTGACACCTTAAGAGCTCTGCTGATATAAATGTCTTCCTGTTTGCTAGCAAAGACAACCAAATAACCAATAGTTTCCAAAAGCCACCAGAACTGATTCACCACAGCTTCATGGACAGGCTTTTATTTTCATCAGGGAAAAGCAAATGAAAACCGAGACCACAACATTTCTTGCTTTACCCTTCCTAAAGGGTATGCATGCAGCAGAAACAAGAGCATGCGGCAAAGCAGTGCAGTATTATCACCCACAGCACTGGAAGGTTTTGACTACGAGCGCTGCTCCTCGTGCCAGGTATCGCGCAAATGCACACATGGTCTCTGACCCCATCTTGTCATGTTTAAACACTTACATATTCTTATTGCTTCCATTTAGACAGTTCAAGTTAGCCCTGGGTGTAGATGTTTACTGGATCAGAACCCAAATCATTTAAGTGAAGGATTAAGAACAAAATAATTTTCAACATTTACATAGATATAGATTGTTTTTGCCTTAAGGTTAGAACTACTATCTGAACTTTCCCATCATTTAGGAATACGTGTAATTCATCTCATTACAGAAGCCAAAACGAGCTGCAAATTGCAGCCACATATGAAAGCCAGCTGCATCACGGAAGGTAGGAGCTCAGAATACATTAAGGTTGATTCATCATTTCATTTCAATAGGTTGGGCAAACCTCAGACACCAGGCAAGATCACAGAATAATTCAGGCTGGAAGAAAACTCTGCAGGCCCAGCCCTCTGCAGGTCAAACCAGAGTACACGGTCCAGGACCTGAAGAGCTGCATCCAGAGCATTTGTGGCAGTGGAGATGTCACAGCTCCTCTGGGCAACCTGTTCCAGAGTGTCACCACTTTCACTGTGAAAAAACCCGAATAAGGTCCTTGGCTGTTCAGTATTCAGAAGGTGCTACCAACAGCTATAGACTGAAAATTCAGTGTGCCCAATGCACTGCACAAGTATTCTAACATTATGCAACGTGACACCTAGAGTGAATAGGTAAGGCCCATGATCTGCAATTCCACATTTTCTATTTAACAAGAAAGAGAATATTTTTCCTTAAGGCATGTCAAATATCTCGATCATGATTAATTTAACAGTAGAGACCACTGGAACTTCTATTTCTAACCATGCCTTTACAGTTTCAATTACTTTCTTCTTATCAAACGAAAGAACAACTAAACTATTATTATTACACTAAACTATTTTTTGACTTGGTACATTCTGGAAGTTAAATATCAATATCTACCCACAATAAAAGCACAGGAGTGTCAAGTAGCAGATTTTTGGTTATATGCTGACCTTTTGCTGTAGAAGAGTTCTGCAAATTTAATCACTCAATGCATTTCTATGCGGTAGCCTAAGAGGAGGGTTGATTTCTGCACAAATCTAGACCTAGAAGTACCAAGGTACCAAGAGTTTTAGGAGACTTTTGGCTGACTCCGGCCAGCTCCATACACATCCCCATATACAAGGTACTTCTTCAACATTGCTTAAGGGCCCACACGTTGTGCTCATTGCAGCATTTGAAACCCAAGCCAAGTAAGAGCTGTAAGATGAATTTAGGTGCCTGGCTTTAGATATCACCAATTAGAATTTGACAGTTTAGCGTACACAAACACATACTCCTCAGGCTAAAATAACAGACTGGAAAATAATCATTCAGAATGGAAACGCTCTAGCAGACTATTGTGCAAGTTGCTATAAAAGGTGTTACTCCAATGCACTTGCTATTTACGGGGCTCTAGGGAATCTGGGGGTGGTCAGTCTGCCACCACATCAAGAGAAATTTTACCTTATTCTTTGTGACATACTCTGCAACAGATAAAGCAGTTACATTTGCACTACTGGAGATAACGTAATGCAATTATTTATCATTCTCTCATAAAGAGGATGAGTAACATAGGCGAAAAATTATAACATTCTGATCTAATCCTTTCACAAAATATGAGCATATCATCCTTTTATAAAAACATTACTGAGTCTTTAAAATTCATGAACCTGTGTTTCTGTTAAAAATGAGATAAAACATTTCATTTCTGCACAAAATGTTTAATTTTCATAATTACAAACTAAAAGTATGACTACTGTGTCTTACAATCAGTGCATTATTTCATATGCAAAATGCCCAGAGTCCTTTAAGTGTCCATTTATTTGTCTTCAGGAAAGCCAAGATATTAAACTAGCATGACCATCTCTCCTGATTGGTGTCTGTCAATCTTGATATTCCAATATTTAAAATGCATTCAGCTCCTCTGCTGATTTAATACAAACATGAAAAATTGCTGTGAAAGATATATTTCACCTTGGTATTTAGAAAACCCCAAAAGAACTTCTCTGTATTAAGAATTTGCACAATTGCTGTTAACTAGATGGATGCAGAGAAGGAAAGGCTAACAACTGTGCTTTTTAGATAACAAATATGCTTTAGTTTAGGACAGCACTAATATTTATTTGTAAAGTTCCTTTTGTCAGGATTTCTAAAAATTCACTGACAGAAACTGCCCGAATTTCTAAAACACTTTATTTTTTTTAGACACAACAGCAGTGACAGTTACACTGGATCTATAAGACAGTTTAGCTTCACTACAGCAAAAGAAATATTATTTTCCTGTATCCACACACTTTCAGTCAGGTGGTGTCAAATCTTTAGGTTAGCAACATGCACTAGGTGCTGAGCTGTATTGACTTCAGGGGGAGTTACAACTCTTCATCCACTCAATAAAGCCATAAAGGTGATATTGGCTGTTGCAAGTGAATGGAGCAATCTTTATAAAATAAAGGCATGGGAGACAGGGACTTGGAGATATAGCAAGCGAGTAAGCTGAGGCCTAATGAAATTAAGAAAGGACATACAAGAGATTCCACGAGAAAAATGAGATTTTTCATGTGAAAGGAAAGTTGAAATTTAAAAGAGGTATTTCTAATAATAAAGTACCCTGAGAATTAGGAGGAATACCAAACCAATCCCGTAAAAGTGACACTGATCACCCTGCAGGCATTGCTATGGAGACAGCAAGATAGCAGGCATAAAAAGCCTCCTAGACAGGATAGGTGTGGGCATCCTTACGAAGAAAACAACAATAAATTCTCATCGTTCCCAAAAGACTTCAGGGCCTTGCCATAAACACTAGTCCAAGCTTTGGCACTGACTAACATATCAAATCATTTTTGCCACTTGTTTAAGTGGGTTTGTGGGGTATCTGGTATTCTATTAGCAGCCCAGGGACAAGAAATAGCAAAGCACAGACCATTCTAGTCTTTTTCACAAAATGGGCCCCTAATTGCAACAGCCATTATAATGTCATATAATCACCTAAATGACTTTAATAATGCAATTTAACTACATAGGCAAAAAGAAAAAAGCCTAGGGATCTTGTCCTATGACACCAGTTTCCACTCAAGATGTTATGGAGCACACGCAGAAAAGGAGAGCGGCAGCAGGTACCAAGCTCAAGAAGTGTCACACGATGTCTCACGATAGTGTTGCTTGCATTCAGCGCCACGGAAGGAAGTCGGACTTCAGGGGAAGAACAGCGACAGCTTTTGCAAAGCAAATAATTGCTGTGTAGCCTAATAACAGAGTGGGCTGGGCGGCTGCTAGAATTTATTCCCTTTCAAATTTAGCTACTCCACACAAATAATTCATATTCTGTGACACATGAAGCAAGCCCTTGGTTAGCTCTGCAGAGCAGGTGAAGGGAAGCAGGACTGCAATAAGGCTTGCAGATTTGTCCTCTGAATATTCTGAGCAGAAATAGCATTTCAGGCTGAAGGGAAGCCAGGAGCCGTTGGCTCCCACACAGCGTCGTATAGGTAGAGCTGCAGAGCGTTTGCCAGGTGTCCAGCTAGACCCTAAATGCTACTCCGAGTCTGTCTGATGGACGATACTTCCAGAGGCACCCAAGAGCATCAAACGTCTGAATCCTCAGGCATCTTGGAGAAATGAATCATCCCACTTGTGCTTCCTTTCAAAATGAATTTCAGCATGATACTAGGGCAAAGCTAAAGCGCAGAGAGCTGCTTTTCCTGTGAAAGCTAAATCTACTACTGCCCCAGCCAAGGGGGTCCTTTCGTACCAAGGGGAAGCACATGAATGAAGAGACTGCATTTGTAAAACAGTAAAAGTGCCTTCTCAGCCCCCAGAGAAATGCAAAGTGCGTTTTACACTTAACTTACTGGGTTCTGATTTTTTCCACCTCAAAATAAGCAAAAGGAACAGCATAAGAAAAAACGCGTGTCTTCAAAGACAACAGTAAATAGACCGTTTAGATTTTTTTCCAAAAAATCACTTGCTAGTGCAAGCTCCGTAATCACCTAATATTTTTTCAGTCATAAAAACACTACAAAAGCAGATATTATGCATACATGTTATGTTTCATTAACATTGGACCTATCTTTGATGGAAAAGTCTTTAAAACACTAAAACTGTCAGTGAATGACCAGATTGTCCTGAAACCAGACCAGTGATGATCATCTGAGAACCCTGATATTCAGTCCCGGCACAAAGAGAAAACAGATAAAAAAACAACAAAAACAAAACCACAAAAACTCCATACCACTTCTACAATTACTTTCAATTGAGGAGCTATGTCCAAAGCTAAATCTTTGTTAATTAAATCAAATTGCTTTCACTTGCACCTTCATTTACTCCACTGATGTTTGGTGATGCTCAACATGCAATTGATGACAGAACATGGCTCAGAGGTTGCATGCAGGGTGTATGCACTCCACCTTTCCCATCAGTATTTCAAATCTCAATTACAGCAGCCATCACCTCCCTGACTTTGACATCCTGCAGGAGTAAGAAAATGAGGCAGGTGAGAGGTGATCGAGACTTGTACTAGCACAATCAAATTTCAAAAGAGGATACATCACAAGACCTCTTCAACTGCATTAAGTCTCCTCTTAGTTCCTGCAGGAAGGGCTTAAATCTTGGAGATGTTCAGCTCTGGCACTTGTGCTTGTAGTTCAAGCCTCCCCGTTCTCATAATACCTGAGCGTTTTCTCATTATACCTATAGAGCATATTGGCACTGTATGAAGCATTTACCACATCTATACGTCTTTTAGGAGAGACATATAGAGACATAACAGTATTACGTGTAGAATCACAGCAGATAGGCATTATGTAGGCTAGATGGTGTTGGTAGAGACACTAAAAAATGATCCATTGATACACAGATACATTAAGGGCATGAAACACCCCAGTGGATTGACATGTGTAACCTCCTGAGTTACCAAAATTAAATCTCAGACTACAGGAGTGAAGCTAGGAGAGATGATTGAAATTCTCTGGTTGCTAGGCATTTTATGGAAAGAGGGCACATTCACTCTTCTTATTAAAATTCATAGAAATTGAAAATATCCAAAAGCCCAGAGGGGGTGGGGTCAGAAAATCTATTTCACAGAAACGGGAAGCTTCCTCTAAATTCACCTTCAAAGCACTTTCCCCATCTCAGCCTACCTGAGAGCCTTTTGATTTCTCTCCTACTTAGGAGATAATTATAGAACTTGTTCTCCTTCCTGACTCATGCATACAAAAGGGGGTCACTCAAAATTTTATGCACATTATCATGCTTTGTTCCTACCCAGATACTGGTTGGAAATTATTTCTGCTTTGCTAACACTAACTTATCTAGCAAGCTTTGTTTGTATTTCCTTCATTTTCCCCTGTTTTGTCCTCTGGCCCTGTCATTTGATATCACAACTGCTTTGGCATTAAATATTGCTGAACTCTGCTGAACTTAAATTTTCCTCTTTGTCTTTGCTTTCTCCTTTAATTTGAAATTTATTGTTGTCAGGAAACAACGACACTCAGGCATGTGGAGGCACGTTAATCAGAGTCCATACGTTGCCTTTTCCTCAGGAATTACAATTCTAATAGATACAAACCCAAAGGGAAACTCCAAACACTTCTTGAAAATACTGCCAGGGGCATCCCAATAGCCCCAGCAATGAAGAATTTCATAGTATGAGTTTAAATTTCCAGTGCTAGAGACTCAATTCCTGTACTGTGACCTGGCCTTGACAATTTCAAAAATGTTTTATTCCCTGCACAAAGGGACAGCATAAAGAAAAGACAGATGATGGGAAAACTCTGCATGGTCCCATTTCACTATCTAGAAACTGACCCTCTTCCCAATACTCCTACAGTTGAACAACAATATTGGTGCATTAGCTCCCCTCCCCTGCCCCCAGAGGCTCAAGAGGACCAATTACACCATGGGGTTAAAGGCACTGCAAAAGTGGCATATTGAAGTATAACCCAACGGTTGCCATCACAATCACAAGCAGAGAAGCAGGTAAATTAGCTTTTGAACATTGGCAGACTGAGGCTTGTTTATATTTTCTACTAGTTTTATATATGATTAATTTGACATTTATTAATAAGCACAATGCTGTTAAGATTAAACACAGTTTAAAACATCATTTGACAACTGAAACAAAGCTGTTTTATGAAAGTTAGTAGCAGCATCAAGCCCCTATCTGGTAACTAGCTACACATTTTTGCAAATGATATCAAAGGCCAGTAAGAACACTTTCTCCCCCTCAATGCACCAAATAATTAGTTTCTCTCTTTATTAAGAATATTCTTCCAGAAAGGTTTTGTATTTTGGTAATAACAGACAATGTGGGAATGAAGACTCCCCACAAAACCCTCAGAAATGTGAGCCGCTTTGGAAACCATCACAACTGTGAGTACATCAAGCAAACCATATTTTGCTTCAAGATCTTCCTGTCAAGGTATTAAGAACAAGTATTCTTCCTCTGCCAGACTGCGCTTTATACAGCATTCACTCGATCAGCTGCAGAGCCTTCTTTCCTATTCCACTGAGATATATTCTGCAGGATATCAACTGTAGTTTTTGAAAAAGCCTTTCTACATCTAAGATGATGCAAACACTAAGGGCTATAAATATTTTTTATACACATTAAGTGGTGCAGAAATTGAAACTTTTTATATTCTCCCAGTTCAAGCTTTAGTTTAGATTTTTCTCCTCATTCCTTTTTCCTTCTTTATTTCCTTCCTCTTTCAGAAACCTATTAAGCACCTGGATGAGGCCTTCCCAATAAATCAACAATCTAATACAAAATGATTGCCGTAGTACTCCACATATTGAGTTTCTGTTATACAGATAAAATCATTCACCTTATGCTCTATATTTGAAGTTCATTTTAATAGTTTTTAAAACACATCAATAAAATGAGTGCCTGACAAAAATGTGAATCTAGAGACATGATGCTGAGTCTTCTTGTCTGTTTTTTTCTGTACTTTTCCAATAAGGCATAATAGCCATCAATATACTGTGTTCGTGGAAACAAAATTTTTTTTTCCAGAACTATAATGAGGATAAGGAGGTTAAGTAATACCTACCATCCTGCTGATGAAAAAAAAAATCGTGACTGTTTACCATAATCAACAAGAAATTGTTGATGAATTCTATGAAATAAGCAGCTTGCTCATGAAAAACATGAAAGAAAAAGATGACAATATTTTCTCTAAAATTCTTATATCAAAAATCCCTATGGCATCAATATATAAAGCAACACATGAATTGTAAGACTTTTTCCCAGCAGCCACGCTGAAAAAATATCTTTTGCAAATATTATGTTTAAAGAAAAATCTTTCAAAACTTTCTACCTATCTCAGATTTACTCCATGCAATCAGCAAAGAGAAAAGGTGGATTAAGGAAAAGCAAAGAATAGAACTCTTTGTATGATAGCAGCAGCCAAGAAATAATGCCATCGTGCAAGTTTTGACAACAGCCATCTGCCCAAACGCGCTTGGTTGACCTGAGGACAGGCTTCCTGACAGCAGTTGTAACTCCAGCTGTTGCACGATGAGCTGTGCTCTGGTCTTTCATCACAAACACAATACTGAGGAGCTCTAAGAGATTTGTGCTTTCTGGAAACACCGTCCATTGACTGAAAGAAATATCTCATTACAACACCCGCTTCTTCCATCCTGTACCAGTGACTCACCCAAATGTTCCCATCCTGGTGGTAGGGCTTCCAGTTCCTCCCTGTATCACTGTAGAGCATCCGATACTGGCTCACCCAGTCCGAGCTGCTGTATCTGCCCTGCGTTGCGACGGCACTCAGCTGCTTCCTGCTCCCGAAGTCCACCTGGAGCCACTGGTAGTGGTCGCTGTCAGAGGGAGACCAGCCTCCTGCGCCTGCCGAGGGGGAACAGAGAAAAGATTTTAACCCCCAGGCCCTCGTTTTCAAGTGAACATGGTGCAAAAGGTGCTCACTGCTGGAAGGCAGCCCAACGGAGAGGAATATAGCACCAAAAATATTAATAATGAAAACCACTGCATACAAGAGAAATAGGTTTACACTTTTTTTTTTTTTTTTCAAAAAGGCTCTTTAGGACAGGCTTCAAATACATTAACATTGTTGCCTTAATCATTTCATAATATAATTGTAGTAATTTAATAGGTTATCCTGCTAACGAATCAATGCCTTTATAATGCCTTAATTAGCGTTTATTACTTCATGCCAAATTAAAATTGTTCAAGGGTTGACCAGCTTGCCATAAAATCCTTTGTCAGAGTCAGTTGGCACAAATCAATAACAATCTTTGGATGTTGTGTGCCTTTTCAGTAGCATTTCAAATTAAAGAGATAACAGATTAAAAGGGAGGAAATAACAGCAAGTCCTCTGCTCTCCTGTGTTCCAGGAGAGTGCACAGCCAGAAAAGACTTTTCCCAGAAGGACTGAAGACAAGAGCAGGTGTGCAAGTTGCCCCAGAGTACATTGTCAGGTGCTTCACAGAAGTGTCCTTGCTCTTTATGGGACTAGAAATTAACTCTATACCAATACTGTTATCAACAGTCTCAATCACTACACTGTATTGAACAGACCTTAATAAACATGATAATGCTTAGATAAATGTACTGCTAAAGCATTAATGCAATTTCTTATTTTACTGACATAAAAATACTTAGAGGAAAATTGCAGCTAGGTACTACACAGGATTATAACAATTCTAAGAGGGTTATTATAATGATGATTTCGTAATGATGAAATATATCACTACAATGTATTTACCATGATTTACCTTTGGAAAGAAAGAAAGTTTCAAAGAAATCCCTCACTGCTGAAGAGGCGCTGATGTGGGTTCAGCAAAACTAAGGGCTAGTAATGGCAACATTCAAAAATTAGTATGAATTACAAAACTGGCTACATCAATCAATGACATGATCTTCAGCAATGCTCAAAAAGGATATCCACTAAAACTGTAATAGAGCTAAAATACCTCTCATGTTTCATAGACTTTTTACACATGTGGTAAACAGCAGATTTTGTTATGCACATTTATAACGACTAGCAGAGCTGCAATTAGACTGCAATCACATATGTTTCTTCTTTTAGTGCATTCATGCTACTGACGCCAGAAATTGGCCTTCAGCATACTCATGCTTTGAGAATTGCAAATGGATTTTTGGAAAGCATTCCCAAACCATTGAAGAATTTGGAAAAATAAATAATAAAATAATAAAAAAGCACAAAGGAAGTAAACTTTTTTTTTTTTTTTCATCTGATAAGAGATGGATGACAATCAGCACAAGATAGCAAATGCAAGCATGGGTGCAAGGCAGGTAGCAACACATACACAGAGTCTTCTTTCTCATTTATTAGAAATTAATGTAATCAATTATAAGGCAAAGAGGAGCAAAATGTATTATCCCATTGGTTTCTGGACCTAATTCTCTACCTCGGTTTCACATTTGCTTTCCTACTTTGTGAAATTATAAGTAGATACATCAAAGTTGTCTCAGCTGGCAGACAGTCAGAACAATGAAGAATGAACATATTTGCTTATCACTAAATGCGTTCAGTAGATCATCATGTGAAGGGAATGGTGATAAGCCTGAAGAGGAGGGCAAATGCCAGACCTTGGCCAGAAGCACACTGTGAGCATCGATGGAAAGCTTCCCCTTAAATTAAGTCATCAAGCTGCTTAATTTGGGGAAGCTGATTACTTTGGGAAATGGGTAACCTTTATTGATTCAAGGATTAAAAAAGATACTTCTTCTTTTATCAGGTACGCACTCCGGAATAAGTCATAAGAGAGTTGGATTATATAAAAATATTGCTGATGTGAGATCTTTGCACAAGTCCTGAATTCCAATGATGTTTTGTCCCCATTCAGCAGACCAGCAAAGCACTAGATGCACAGTAAACAGGCACCCAAATTCCCACATCCTTAGAAGCGTGCACATACACACAGCTCAGCCTACCATTGAATATTTTGCTGGATGAAGATGGTTTCTTCACTGGAACGACCACATTAGAAATGCAATGAAGGAATTGCTGACAAACCAAGATACCTAACATATTCTCCCTTACTAAAGAGGTGGCAAACTTGGAAATCAAAATAGACTTTCTCTATAATGCTATATGCTGGAAATACACTTACTTTTAGAACCTTTATGTTATGGCAAAATAATGAATTGCCAAAATAACCAACATTTTAGTACTCTGCAATGAGCACTGCTTTCTATGGAAGTTGCTAAGGTAAAAAAATTGTTGAAAATATGGTATTCACAGCATCATTCTTCACACCTTGGTGGAAATTATTTTTATTGGTTACTAATTATATTGTCATTCTTTGCTTTTTTACTACAGCAGAAAAAACCTAAATGCATGATTTAAGATACACTGTTCAGTTATACTTCATGTACCTCCTTTAATGCAAAAGGCCACCTAATATATTGCATGCATTATATGAAATCAATCTGAGTTGCAAACGATTAGGAAGACATTAGAACTACAAAGAGATTAAGACATTAGACATAGGTACTTAGTAGTTTACTTTCATTGAAGAGGTAATGAGCATATATGGGTTTTTTTAGTAGGAAAACTGCCATAAGTAAAATTGCAGACAGTATATCCTTCCTAATTTACTTTTATTCTATTCTAGAATTGGATGTGATTAAATGCATTTACTCATTCAGTGGCTAAAATAATCAAGAGAGTTACTGAGTAGTTTTATTTAGACTGTACTCTATTACACAAACAGGGTAACTGATATCAAGTTAACAAAAAATGACTATAGGTGGCCCTTTAACTATATATATGATGGAACTGTAAGAATTAAGTGATAGCAAATTTGACATCAAACATACTTATCTTTATATATTTGTGCATCTAAGAATCTTTGCTATACAGAAAAAAACGAAGTGTCTGAAGCAGTAAGATTCTGGTTTGGAATCTGAACCAGAGCGTGCCAGTGCTGAAAGGAAGCAGCTCTGGAAGGCTGGTTAGGTCTTTCTTTCAAAACAAACTGCACAGAATCATTTAATCTGCTCCTACTGCAAGCTGACCAAGAAGAGTGCAACAAGAGGAGTCTAATATTGGAGAGAAATACGGAAGTTGCACAGAAGATGCATAAAACTATATCTGGAATCCTAACAATTTTTAAAACTTTAACCTTTTCATGATTTCCCCTCCTCCCACAAGTAAAGAAAATTGCTTAAAACAGCTGACAGATTTTTAACATCATTACAACAAGAACTTAGGTTCCCAGATTTGGATTTTTTAATTAGGGAAACCTAAATGACTCTCATGTTTTCACTGCATTTTCTTCTACAGCTTCCCTATGTGAAACTGAAAGTAATATGAAAAACTGCTTCTCTCTAGATATATAGTTCTAAGAACAAAGAATTCAAGATAACGTGGGTTCATTTTTGCAAGATGTCATGACCACCACAGTTTCTAATGTTCTTACTTAATTAAGCATGCATTTTAACTTCCTATTTGAAGCTGTACAAGTTGCACATTTACTGCATACTAGGGCAGTTGACATGATGAGCTGGCTTTACCTTCTCATAACTCCCCATGATAAAATTTCAATAATATCAAAATTGAGGTACTCTTAAAGATTATTATTATTATTATCATTTAAACTATCAGGTACTACTGATCCTCCAGATCTGAGAGACACAGCAATGCTTTTGGAAACTCTCAGTCTGTTCTATTTTGATTAGAAATCCTTCTTGTAAAGTTTTGGCACTTTCACCATAATTTCACAGATGAAACAAGAAAGATTAATTTTCACTATAATAATCAATTCTTATTTTAGTCACTTGTTCTTCACACCTTACTTCAAAACACAAAATAAAACACCAGTATGGCCAGAGAAGTCTTGAAAAATATTGAGAAAACCAGAGTTTTCTCTGCTTTTTGAAATTAGCAAAAAAAAGTCTCAGTGTGATGAATGAAAGAAGGAACAGACCCTTACTTACAAATTACATCAGAAAAACAAGCAATGAAGAACTATACATAGAAGATGTAAGATTTGTGGTACTCCTAAATGAAGGGTTTACTTATCTCAGAAAACTCCCATAGCCTTTCATTAAGGAAGCCAAGAATGCACCTTTTTAAAAGTTACATACAAATAACTAGGAACAGTCTTAGAGTGGAATTCTGCTTATTTGTATGGGAAAAACAAATCAATTTTTCAATGAGAAATAGCACTTTCTAGGTCACTGCAACTGCATAAAATCAATATTGTTTGATACTTTTCTATTTTCTAAGACATTGCTTGTCATGCCTCTACATAAAAGAGAATCCAAGGCAAAGAGGAAAACTTTGAAATCCTGCGATGATGCATTGACTGCACTTCAGAGACAATGCAGGCACTCATTTGCTTATAGTACTCTAGAAAGCTTAATATCAAAGACCCAAACTTCTGAGCTGCATTACTTATATTTACCTGCATTGCTTATGTATACCTGCATTGCTTATATTTAAGTAGGACTTTTGGAAGCATCAATGTCAGTGGTATTTTCCAATTTTGGTTTGTCTTTTCTTGTTTATCCATTTTATCTTTATAGATACTGCTGTATATAAAGGTAAAAAACCACATTTTTTTACACATTTAACTTAATACACAGCAAATAATATCTCAGCAGTGAGCGGCCCTGGTCACACTGAGAAAAGTAATATACATATCGAAGACTTGGATGATTAAACATCTAATATTTCATGCTGCTTGCAGCAAGATTTTTCTACCTCATGTTAGGCAGAGTATTCTTAACAAAGAGGCCAATCCTTACGTAAGACTACAGTGCTAATAGAAACAACCATTGCTCCATATTGGCACAGATAAATATCTAAGATTTCCTTACCATAAATAACATGCACTTCTATGTTCCTTGTATCCATCCACTCTCCTAAGTAAAATTGAATTTTTACTCCAATCTCTACCAGAAGGGTAGGCAACTTGTTCTGTATATTTGGAAAGCTCTTCTTTCCAGCAGGCGACAAGAGTGATGCCATTACAGACTGAGCCATGGACACAACTGATGGCCATCAAATTATGAACATCTTGCTCCAGAGAAACAAAGGTTGACACTGAGACAGGAGCAAATACTGAGAAAACAGTGGCATGATTTTAGTTACGCTCCATTTTTAAATTATTTATGTTTACAATGTAGAAGTTAAATATCAAGAAAAAGAAAGGACAGAAATGACAACTAGATTTCTTCCTCTCCAGAAGGAATCAGTGGATTCCTGTACTTATGGAATTTCCAGAATCTTCACAGAGATCCTGAAATCTCCAAAGAGATTTCAAAGATCATTATTGGAAGCACACCCAAAATTAGGCAACACTTTTTGGAACTTTCAAATTAGATCCAAATTTTGGCTTAACTCATCACAAGCTGCAACAATAGCTTTCTGGATGATCAGGAGGAGCTGGGCTCAGGTATTTTATTGGAAACTTGGAGCTTTAAGGCTTACATCTCATGCGTTTTGTTTTGCAGTGGTAACAGAGAATGAGACAGATTCAATATTTATTCCCCAAATTAGTCTTCCATCAAAGCAACCGAATAGTGCAAGTCTAGAGAGAGGCCAGTAGCAGCATCAGCCTTGACTGAAGCAGCACACCAGCCTACCCTGGGTCCATTGATAGGCAAGTTTCTACTCATTTCTAGTGACACATATCTGTGATAAGATATACTTCCCATTTTCCTAAACTATACTTTTCATCTTCCATAGCTTGGGCTTCAGGGCAAGATTTGAGGAGAGAAAAAAAAAATAAGGATAAGCTCTTTGTTACTCTAGTAAATATTTTAGACATTGGTGAACTAATTTAAAAGACTTCCCATTCACCAAGAAAAGTAGGTAAAGTGGGAAAAAAGATTAAATTATATTCTTAAAATTGATTCATTTTAATTTAAAAAACTAAAAGTTAAGAGTGGAAATAACCCAAGGGATAACATTGGTTATTTGGATACAGTCCACACAGAACTTTTTTTAAAATAACATTAAATCACTATATTATTTTTTGAAATCCCAACAGATCTTTCTTACAGTAAATGCAATTAAAATAAATCCCTTGGTACAGTGTCTGCTTCTTAATACCCTCTGTGTCCCAATATATCATAACTGGGCACAAGACCTGTATGAGGGAAGGAGTGATCACACCACCCTAAGGAACAGAAGGTCATATCTAACAATAAAAACATTGCAAAAGAGATCTCATAGTTGTCACTCACAGTTGTTGTACTCTAAACAGGGGAAAAAACGATAAGCCTGAGGAGTCTCATACCCTGAATCTGCTGTTGGGGAACAAGCACTTAGCAGCTTTGGTTATTTTAATGAACACATCACTTTTAACTGTGCCTTTGCCATCTGTTCTGCTTTCTAATTACATATGCAAAGAGCAGCTCATTCACAACTGCATCCTGATGGAATCCTAGGCAAAACTTAGAAGAGACTTAAATCCTCTGCACACCTCATCTGTATTCCAGGCATCAAGCAACTTCTTCTCCATGATGTGTTTGCTTGTTTTCCAGAGAGAAAGTTGAGGCAAGGCAATGGATCACTGCACCTTAGTGTGTAAACCGCTTGCATACAAAATAACCACAGTGGCGTATGAGGAGGAGAGTAGAGCCATGGCCCTTCCCTTACATCCCCTTTTCAAGCAGCAGAGCACAAATCTTTCATTGTGTGCGCAGGCACTGCAGCACTGGGGGCTAACACCTCCTGTCATACTCCTTGCAAGAACCAGCACGTCTACGCGGAATGGATAGCAGGCACTGCTATCCTGTGTCAGGCAGAGCAGCCACACGGAGCAATCCAGCTCCAATTAGTAGATTCTTTTCCAAGATTTTACTGAGGGTCAGATCATCAGTTTCATCCACTTTGATGGAACCGCATTTACAGCACCTTGGAACCACGATACAAAGCTCAGTATCATCTGCTCATTTTAGCCCATGTTGGGCTAAAACATATTTCTTGGGAAAATATATTTCTTTAGCTACAAATTCCTGATGGAGCCAAATGTCTTTTCAGTCACCTAAGCAGTCCTATGCCACTTAACATTGTCTACAAAGGGATTGAAAGCAAAAGCAAATTTCTACAAGTTAAATCATGATATTCTGACCCATCTTGATTTTGTCCCCCACAAATGACTGTACATCTACCATGATTAAATGCCATAATTTGGTCTTAGACATCTTTGTGACAAGCAACAAAAGCAACACAAATCTGAGGCTCAAAGAATGGCATTTCTCCTTCTGAATTTTTGATATATATCGGTATTCCAGTAATGTACAGACAAAACTGCCCTTAAATGCTCACTGTTAACAATAACCAAGAACAACAACTACATTACTGCTTCATTACACTTGTTACCTATTCTATTACTCCAAGTGTCTGGGTCCCCAGTTCACCCAAACAACTTTTCTCATAGATATAACTTCTCACTTGCAATTCTCTGCTCATGTTCAACGCTCTAAAAGACTCTGAGCCCTGCAAAAACAGAAGAAAACACTTTGGCCCAGCTCCTGATGCAGCAGTTTTCAAGTGTGGTTTCCTTAATGATTACCAATGAGGAATCAGCTTGGCCTGCACTATTAGAAACTGTAACTATATTCGGGGCCAGCCCCTGGATCCAAGTGATGTTCACTTTTCTTCTCTTTTTCACTTTATACTTTTCCATCAGTTTTGCTTTTTTCCTTCTTCTTTTCAAGTCTGCAAGACACAACTACTAAGAGCACATTCAGGCTGAAGATCTCTCCTCAACTTTCCTATTCAATTTAAACCAACTCGAAGTGTGTTGTCCATCTGCTCAGAATTTCAGACTTCAATCCCAGTCTTGTAAGTATTTCACAGAGCCTAGTTTTGACCCACATGATGATTTTTCCAAAATTCAGAACTGTTAACAAAGCGTCCTGAAACATTTTTCATGGCTACCTTAGTCCCTCTTTCTCAAGTGCTGCAGAATGCTAAAATAACAAGCACAAGTTTTTCCCAATTTCCCAGAGAAATTGTAACTGAAGCCAATATTCAGTGTTTTTGCTTTCTGAAACAAAACTGATAAGAGATATATGTAAGGGGAAGAGTCATCTTTTCTGAAAGTTTCAGAATGCTTTAAAAAAATAAATAATCAAATACTCTGCATCTTTTCTGTATACAAAATGGCTAGAAAATTAACAGCTAGAGGGAGCTCTGCTATTTCCTTATCTGTGCCATCATTGCACTACCACTGACACAGCCATGTAGATATGGTGCTGCAGAACTGAGTTGAGTTTTTACCCTACTTGCATAACTGATATTAATAGTTCCCTCATATTTTTGACATCTGTAACTTGCTAGGAATATTATAAATAGTCTGGTATTTTCAGTATCAAATAAGTTATTGGTAGTGTTTAATTTGCTTTAGTATGTGTTCTTCCTACATCTGTTTTTCCTCCAACAAGCAGGAGCACAGTATTGTGAACTGTAAGAAATATTTGACTGAAATCAAATACTCAGCTGAGCTTCAGTGAATTTTCTACCTTTAGCAAAGCTCATAGAATAACCCTTTTGCCTATCTATCCTTTTTCCATTTGGAAAATGCAATATACTCTTTAATTATTCCCCGCTGTATCCATTTTGATGATTAGCATTCATATAATGGCTTGTACGTTGGTAGTAGCAAAATGTTTATTGATACTATATGTAAAGTCGCAACAAAATGGGTGGGACAATTTTGTTCTTTTTCTAAATTTACAAAATAACATGTTCAATTCAAGATAGACTACGCCATACCAGAATGTGACCTTTTAAGGCCTAAAGTCTAAGGGAAGCTTCTAAATAAACACTCACTCTTCCATTAGGAATTTACACTCCTTAGGGCCAAAACGTTGTACCTAGTACAAAATCATTATGGTAACATGGAAATGCACATGGGGAAAAAGCTCACCAAAAAAGTTAGGAGGCATAACATCATGAAAACTAACAGCACATTTAAAGCATTACTTGGACAAAGACCTAAGTGAAAATTAAAGAGTTTTATATGCTTTAGTTTGCCTATCTATGACATACTCTAGCATATCTTTCTCCTCATATGGAGGACTGTGAAAATAAAAGGTATTTTGAGAATTAATGAATAAATGTTACTATAATACTTTCTCCTAATCAGCGACACACAGTTACCCAAAGCAACATGTCCTTACAGAAACTACATTCTTCTCTCCTGATTTTTGCTCTATACTGCAGTAAGCAAGTCTTCATAACAAACTTCTAGGCAACTTCTACCTGCTGTGCACACATGGATGCTATTACAGCTCAAGAGAGAAAATGCCTGGGGACATCTGTGCAACTGTATGACACTTTTTCTGTAACAGTCAGGCTCCCTCAATTCACTTCTACCAATCTATCACAAAAAGCTGGTCTTTATTCTCTACTTTCAGCTACAGTGATACCATCCATGTTGAAGACTGCAGCTGCAACAGCAGGAACATTCCTTATGGTATCAACTTCTAAAGCATAAACCTCTTGTGCAAAAATCCTTACAATATAAACTTCTAAAGCATAAACCTCTTGTGCAAAAAAAATCACTATTCCAGTAAAAAAAAATAATCCTATAAATCCTATCATTGTTACACCATATAAAATGATCTTCAACAGGCAAAAAACACATGGCTTAAGATTGGAAAGTGTGACATACTAACTCAGTGTGCTAAGGTCAGGATATTGCTTTCAACTTACGTTTGCAGAAAAAAATGAGGAAGGAAAAAGATGTCAGGTCAACCTCAGATCCAAAGGAATTTTATGTCATATTTTTAGTCCTTGATTTGGCAATGCTAAGTCAGCTTCATAAAAGCTTCAAGAGGATGTGAGCAGGCCCTGAGTGACCAAGGAGGACATGAGGGATATGTTGGCCAAGCCACAGCAATGATGCCACAAAGCCGACAGCTCGAAGCCTTACGTTGCAAGAACAGAAAGACAGCTAAAGACTGCTCAAGGAGCAGTAGATTTCCTTTACCAAAGTTTGGGTATGAGACCAAAAATTTTGAGTATTATGCTTGCAGCCCAAAATACTGAGTGGTGTCACCGATTTCAACAAGGCTATGCATGATGACATGAAAACATGCCAGCATATTGTGCTAGACTGGGACACAAGCTCTATGGTGTACAAAATCAAGTGCAGAATTTACAAGCTTGCTTACAAATCTTAAAGACAAGATGCTTTTATTATTCTTCTTCAAACTGTCAGAAAAATGCAGACAGAAAAAGATTTTGTATGCAATTCCTCAAGACTAATGGGATATGGAAAATAATTTGGACGTGATTCTTTGGGGAATGAGGTAACTACCCATCTTTATTTACAGACGACAAGTCCCCTGCTACACCTCTTGCAGCACAATGTGCGCTTGGGTCGCAGTCAACATCTTAGCAGCAGCACAATCCTCCTAACTCTGAATATCAAAACCCTCCAATGCAGGGTAACTGCAATCAGCTGCCATGGGTTTGCCTCAACCTTCAGAGGTTTTTGCCAAACAAACGAATGCATGTTCTAAGACATTGTCACACAGCATGGGAAGTGATCTAAAACACAGGGGCTTGCGCCATATTAACATCCCTGCGGCTATAGTCATAAGCTGAAGGATTACATCTAAGAACATGTTTTGTTGCACTCCATCATGCCAGCTCTGCAGTGACAAGTTTCTTCAACACTGAAGCTGTGCTTGTTTAAGTGGCAAGCCTCAGGAACCAAGCAACTGCATAACCTCCACATTCATTCAAGTATTCCAGAAACACAGCAGTGTTTATTATGCATTTTTAAGAAGATAATGAATTTCAATATAAATTTGCCGAACTCCTGACTGAGATTAAGTAGTAGATAATGGTGCCAATAAAAATGCTTGAATCTAAAGTTATCAGAGTCAAGACTTCTTTCCGTTTAGCAGAGTTTGGATCAAGTGGTGAAACAGGCGCCATTTCTAACTACTACCTAAAACATTGCATAACCCAACTTGAACACCCCCACCCCCACCACAGCCACCAGGTTGTCAATGGCATAAATATTTTTTAAAAAAAACTTGTTGATATCTTCTTATTATGTGATCTCTCTTTCCTTTAGCTATGAGTATCTGCCTGGTGAATATGAGGAACAGTTGTGACATGGAGGGTCTAACTGCTGGTATTTTGGCAAAGATACAGATTTACAGATGACAATAAATGCAAATAGCCCCTAGCAGATCTGTCTTCTCCTCCAGGGGAAGGACTCCTACCTTGGGAGCAAACTTTCCAGGAAACCCTGCTCCTGAGAGAAGGGGAGATGAGCTGGAGCTCTGTACCTGCAGCACAAGGTGACACATCTTCGCACAGTCTTTTGGGATATTTGGACATTATTCTACTGTTAAACATCTTCTGGAAAGGTCCGGGGATTCTCAGAGACTGTGCTAAGCCACTAATGAACAGATTGTAAAGTGGCACAACAAAAATGTCATTTTCCCGGATAGCAGATAATTATTATAAAGTGCTAACGCGATCTTTGGGGGTTTCCCTTCAAATAAACAAAACAAACAGTGGTTTTCTTCCAAAGAAATGTTTAGATAGGAAACCAAACCTCATTGCACAGGTTCATCCTTCTGTTGAGTAAAGGAAAACAGAATGATCTAGTCTATGTTCTAGAAGCATATCCTATTCTTTCAAACAGGAATAGTTTAAAGCAGCAATATAATTCCTCTGAGAATAAAAAGCAGAAATACAATGTGGACATGGTACATTAGCTTAATAAAACACAAGGACTGCATTTATGAACTCTATGGCCTGCAGGTCCCTTTAGGAATAAAAACAAATAGACTGCTATTCTGTTTCTTTACATATTTTTCCTTCACTAGTAGCATCTTGACAACATTATCCAGAGGAGGGAACGTGCATCTTATTTCTTCAGTTTAAAGGAGACAAGGGTACCAGGTGACAGCTAATTTATAAAGCTCTTCCTGATTTGTTAAAAGCAGTTTTCCAAATCATACCTACAGCCACTGTATGTCAGTACAACTCCATTAAAACAGATCTGCATTCATGGTCAGGGAGGAAACTACCTTATATTTTCCATGTACATTGTAAGGAAGAGGTTCTCCTTTAAATACTAAATCAAAAGCAGAATGGATCCATTGGTTGAGCTCTCCTACAAAATAAATGGAATTTAGGGTCCCAATTTGTTTCTACACATTTGCAGATAACCTGTTGCCTCCTTTTCCTAACTTTTATACTACTTATTTCATAATTTAAATTTTTTCTATCGTTAACTTTGCCACAATAGCTCAAGGTTTTTTGTTTTGCTTGTTTGTTTGTTTTTTCTTAACATCTTTACATTTTTGTAGGGCATAGGAAAGGGAAGCATGCTTCAGATACTGCTTGCCCAAATGCTGTTAATGCTCATTATTTGAATTCTGTAAATACATATGAAGATATTTTGATCAATATCAAAACTAACTCTGGGCATATTTTTTTTCAAATTAAGGTTTCCTAGACCCTACATGCTCACAGGAATTCAAGAATTGTCACTTAGACCATTACTGCTGAAAGTTATTACACTGCAGTTTCAATTATCACCTGTAATAGCAGTTCATGTTGAATTTCTAATATTAGTATCATCTTTTAAATAATGGTCTCAGCTCCTGGTGTTGGGACACTATTACACCACTTAAGCCCTTTCTCAATATGCCATACCACTAAATACCATCTTTGAAACAAACTATTGTTTAAAACACAAGAAAAGAGTTATTGGCCAGCAAAGTTGGCAAGCAGCAAAATACTAACAATGACCTTCGAGTAATATGAATAAATAATGCCTATATTTAATTGCAAGATTTTAAACTAAAACAGTCAATTTGTATTTATTAGAGATAATCTAATACATGATTAAATACATTTCTGTAATAGCACCTTGACAGAGAGCTGAAATCCCACAGTGCTGCTCATTATTCTGATCAGCAGCATCCTCCTCTTTATGCTGTAATCTCCAGACGTTTTTTAAAGTGCTCAGGGCAAATTTACAAGATAAAAGCTATGATTACAGCCTTTGAATCCCTTGCTTGCAAAGTACAGTAAGTTTTTGAAATCAGGAGTATTTCTATAGCTAAGGTTTTGTGTGAGTTGTATGAGTCACATCAGACTACACAGAAAATATATTCCTATAGTTACACAGCCAGCTAAAACGTATGTGCAACAATCTAAACACAAAGCAAGAAGAGCCATCAGTGAGTAACACACTAAAATGAGAATATGCTTTTTGATGGCCCATAGCACATATTTGTGACAAAGTACCTGGGCCTCAGAGCAGGCAGCTGTGGAGAAAGCATTCCCAGGCTGAGGCTCATCTTAACTCCTTTAGTCAGTCTAGCAGAAACCTAAAAGCTGGAGCATTCACAGTGTTTTATTACCAATTCCAACAGAGTTCCTCATGTGTCTGCTTTGATCTCCAGCTATCATACTCCTTTGCAATGCTGTCTTCTTGAATCTGGCTCAAACACTGACCATAGGTCAACCTGTTGCCTGTCACCACCTTAGCTGAATTTCCCATTTTAAAGGTTTTCAACAGAAGACAAAGACCTAAATCATCATCACCATCTATTTAAGATCATCTAGAATTTTGTACATGAAGTGCAGAGCTTGCTTTTACCTTGAAATCAGAAGCTCATTAAAGTAACTTTTAGAGAATCCTCACCCTAATTAGGCTCGTAATTAATAGCTGTGATTGCTTCTCTTATCTCTCAATAGCTACTATTTTTAAAGTTCGGCATGCAATATTTTCTTCCCAATAACCAAACACTACTTTGGCATAACTTTGAAACTGGTTAATTGTAATAGCAATAAATAATAACAAAACTAGAAATCAACACATGCAAGCAACAGTTGTGTCTATACAACCAAAGCATGTTATGGGAATGCTGCATCCCAGCTGTTACAGCCAGTAGATTAAGTACTCCCAGACTAGGCTTTGCTGAAGATGCTTTCCTTGCCATAAGGTAATATACAACTTGTTAGTATTGAAGAAAATAAAACTGCACTACGAACACCAGATCATATCTGATGACTTTCTTAACTAAGGCAGAATTACTTAACTAACTGGTAATAATGTGGGCAAAACCCAACAGGAATACTCAGTTTTACATTAGTAAGCACTAAAATGCAGTCATCTAAAATACAACTTTTGACTGTTTGAACAAATGTTGTCACCACAATCAGGAAATATATTCCCACCCTAACGGTGGTCAGAAAGTTTTGCGGTTCCAAAGAGACAAAAGCCCATTAGTGATATTCAGCTGTTCTTTAGTTAGCCCCGTTAACAAAGATGTCTAGTTCTGAAGAGTACAACCCAACCTGGACTATGCTAAGCAGAGAAAGAGAAGTAGGATGGGCCGTGAGAGAACAGGACTAACTGCCATTCGCATTTCTTCTGAAGACTGCTTGATCCTCAACTATTCTACAGCACAAGTCTCCATATACCAAAGAGCAAATTAAAAATAGCAGCTTTTTATGTACATATATAGATATATCTCTATCTGGGTGAGCATAACTTCACTATTGCTTCTTTGTTACACCAGCAGCTTCCCACTTTGAAGTGAGATAGTCATCTGTCATTCTGGACAAACCTGACTCAAGTCTTAGTGACACTGTAATAATCTACAGTGATAATGTAATAAAATCATTCTTTTTCTTACTTCATGGAAGCATTTTCCCTTCCTCAAAAAGCTCTGAATATGATCTGTACAATACTCCATTTTTCTCCTTCCTCCCATCCACTTATAACTGGATATATACAGGGCTGGCATGATGTTGAAGTTTTAAAGAGCAAGAGATCTCACTCAGTAAGAGTTGGTGCACTCTTTTTTTTCAGATATACATACAGAGACTTAGCTCTACTAAAGTGAGTCTTGCATACATGCGGAGAGAAGAAAAACAGTTTCATCCAGAAAAGTGAAGCAAAGCAAAGTGAAATCAACATTAAGTGATTTCACCAAGTCAAACTTCTAGATCCAGAGAGATTTTGTGGTTTTTGTAAAAACTTGCATAAAAAATAATGAGTATTAATGTTCCCTTTCTTACTGTGTAGCTCAGATTCACTTGTGAATAATCTTAGTCTAATTGTGAAGACTGAAACATGAATAATAGCTGCACTCTCCCATTCTGCAGGGAATAGCCTCATTTTATCACATTATTTCTTTTCTCTCTTTCAGCATATTGCAGTACAGAGGTTATAATGGCAGCCAAATAGCTCCCATTTCTACCAGTATTTCTGCTTGTTTATGACTTATTTGGAAAACACAGTGCTCCAGCTGCACTACATGAGGCCATCTACGAGTTGTACTTCACCTCGCCTACATAAAGGAAGAGTCAATACCATGCGAGAGAGAGCAGGGAATATTCAGTCTCCACCTTGAGACATCTACCTAAAAGTAGTGGAGAGCATACTCACTTTCCCTCACTCACTACATCTTTGCTTCAAAGCCAGATGCAAGTCTCAAATCTGTCCTGGCCTGAAGTATCCACAGATCTAACCTTGTCTGGAATCTGTCTCCCTGTCCCTGCACATGCTGGACCTATCTCAACAGGTTGGGCAGTTTTCATACCTTCAGTTGTTCTTTATCAGGCATACACCCATTGATCCATGCAAGCAGAGTAATGCTGAGGCAACATGATGTTTTCCAATCTGTTTTAATTGTGGCCGGCATCTCCAGTGTGTAGACTAGCCTTCTTTGAAGTGTTGAGTTGAGGAGACAGCTAATAGAATCTGAAATGTGTCATGCATTTTAAAAAACACAGCTTGACCCCTTATATCACCTCTAAATTTTAATTATGCAACATATGCCAGCTGCCCCTTTATAAAGAGGGGCAAACTACACTGCCCGTTTTAATAACTGAAATCAGACACCAGAGAAAATACCTTCAGTCTTGACAAAGAATGACTATATTTTAGTGCCCAGTTTTAAAGAGCTGTTCTTGTTTTGTGAGAAAAACTGCCTTTATACAGGCCAAAAAATCCTTACCATTAAGAATATCCTACTACCACTAACACCTATTCATTATCTAATACTAACACCTTCATGAGCAAGTGATACCTCTATGAATGTTGACATGATGAAGGCTTCTAAAACACACACCCAATAAAAGCAACACAAGTTCAATAGCATTTAGAAAGAGCTGAGAACTTTTACACCTCTTATGTATATGACTCACACACATGTGAAATTTGAAGCATCTGACTGGAAACAGTAAGAGAGAAAGAGACTAGACATACCATATTGTTTCTAAAGTTCAAATATAAATGGTTCAGTTACCCAGTGTTGACATCTATTAGCTCCTGCTCCAGTGTTAATCAAAATGTGTCCTCGGAGTCCAGTGAGAGAGCTAATCAGCTTTAGCCTGCTCCCTGGTCTGCCTTTTCAAGACAGAGATTAAGCTAGTAAGAACACTGAAGTACGAATGCTTCAAAAGCCAACTCCGTTGGAGAATATGGGAAAGGCCACTCAGATGAACAGCTCTGGTGAACCCGCCTCACTGTCCCTGGCAGTCTGAGCCCCTGGGGCTTGACCTGTGCCTGTAGCTGTCCTAGAAAATGCTGCCTTTGCAGATGATTTCTCTGCAAGGGCTTCCTGCAAAACACAGAGAGCCATCAACATGTTGCTTCCTCCCCACCTTCTAGATATACAATAAATAAGCCAGCTATGCAATCTGAACGCTTTAGTTGACAATTAATTATGACCTGAAAAAAAAAAAGGGTCATCATCTGATCATCTCCATCCGTTGGGTTATGGAACATGAACAACCCAAAAGTATTTTATTTTTGAGTCAGATAATCGAGCTTTGCCTTCTACAGGCTTCATTCATTTCTAGCCTCTTCCCCCCCTCATCCTCCCACCTTTGAAAATTCTTGCTTCTGCTATCTGCTGGCAGTCAGTCCTTCTTACTGCCCTACATCACATTGGAGAATAAAACAACCTGCAGGTTCAGAGGCACAAGCTGGCACAACCGTTTTTAATTTGTGTTTTTCGGGAGTTCCTTCTACCCAATATGCATATTTATGAAAAACTTTTCATTAGAGGCGGATTGCTGAAGCACAAAAAGCACATGCTAAGGTCAACAAAGTGACAATCATCACAGCTATTTTCAAATTAAAGAGATACAAGCTTTCATGGTGTATGGATGGCATAAAAACATGAAAAATAATAATAATAAACCCACACACCACATAAATGCGCCCCGTCACCTATTTTGAGGATGAGATAGGCAGAAGCTGTTACACAGTAGGATGAAGTGTGCAAGAGAAATGAGCCCTACAATAACTGATGGCCATAAGGGGACAAACATCTTTCCTCCAGAACACCTCTTTCTAGTTTAGAAAAAAAGAAAGAACTCAAAAATGATGAGCTGAGTTGGAATTATTTAAAGAGAGGAAGAAAAATAAAACAAAACAAATAAACACACCAGAAAAACAACAGAACAAAAGTCAGTGTTATATGGAGATTTTAACAGGAATAATATCAGAAAATCATGCTGCTTAGGTGAAAGAGCTTTCATTTGCTCTCAGCAAAAGTTATCTTGCAACAAAATGAAACAAAACTTAAAGTACTTAAAGTTTCTCTTAAAGGTTCCTAAGGCACTTGAGTTTGTATGCGTGCAACACAACCACACGCCCAGTGCAAATATGTTTAAGGATTCATTAGTAAGGCAAGCACTAGAGCCTTTTTAACTCATGAACTTCTCACACTTACCACACTTAAATGGTAAAAATAAATAAATAAATAAATAAACAAACTATTTAAAAGATCACAGGGCTTAACCTGGTTTGGCTTCTAATCACCTAATTTCATCTGCTGTACATTATACAGCAACAACACAGTTTCAGCTAATAAATGTTGGCTGAGTTGTACAACATGTTTACCTAAGGCAAATGTAGAGAAAGGCAAATCAGTCTTGAAAAAGGAATCACATTTTAATTATTTACAAATTCTTAGCCATCAAGAGCTCTACTACAGACAAAGTCAAGGTGAACAGTACTGAGGGTTCTCATTGCTGTCATTGTTCTTACTCCACGTTATGCTTAAGTGCTTATTTCCTGAGAAAAGACAGTGCTCAGTAAGCTCGACAATGAGTTACAAAGCACTAACAACTCTACCCAAAATTTCCTCCGAGATGGCTGTTGTAGACATATCATTCCTTCTACATTCACTTTTCATTTTCCATTTTGGCAATATAATAAAGAATTGGAAAAATAATAAGATAGCTTATGGTCCTGTAAAAATTCAGTAGCCAGACTAAAAAGAGACAAGGCACTATGCCCTCAAATTCTTTCTAAGGTCATATTTTCACAATTTTTCTTTTAAATTGTTAGAGCAGTTAGTACAGAGCTGTTGCAGAAAGGATCTGACTTCCAAAATAAAAGAATCATATCCCATTACAACCTCTTGAGCCTTCCACACATAAGCTATAATTTCAAGTTCCACAGAGAAGAATCAACTGTTGCAAGCACCATCCATGCCAACACTTAAGATTGATATGTCTTTAAAAGAAGCATCAGGAATAATGCCAACAACAGGTCAAGGAGACACAGCCCTGAAATAGCGAAGTGAAAGCCTAGGGAACAGTTTTATAGTGGTGCTAAAAGGACAATTTTTTGCACATCAGCCATCCTACAGAACACCACCAACACTATATCCTCTCATCAGTTTGGTCAACAGCTTCAGATTCTTGCTAATACTGGAGTTGCCCAAGAGCCCTGAATGCCTGGGTGGAAGTATCATCATCTTTACTCTGCTGCTAAAAGATCGTCCACACATCCAAACATTCATCTTGACCTTCACACTCCCACTCTCTACCAGGATTATTTCTGAGGTTCCAAGACTCTGATCAGCCTCAAGCAGCTTTCAGTTACATTACACAATTTTAGACTACTTCAAAATAATGAAGAATTCCTCCGCTAAATTGAAATGCTCTCAGATACATGATGGACAACATTAATTCTTGTACTAGTGAGAAGTGTAAGGTCTGACAGTTTGGGGGCCATTAAAAGGAAGACTGAAATGCATTATATCAAAGGTATGCTAAGAATCCTCCTCATGAAGCCATGCAGCCCATTGATCCCTCTGATGGCAGGTCATGAGACAGCAAGCCTTACAAACTTGACATTATGCAAAAGCATATGTTTGATATGTAGCATATGATAGATTTTTAGAAAGCTCTGGAAACAGCTAACCAAACGTTCTCTTTTCTTTTAATGACACTAGTTAGTAAGGCGGTAACAGTATGGACTAGTTTAACAGGAGACAAAATGGAAGGAACTCTGAAACCTCTTGCAAGTTAGACTGCCAAAAAGATTTGAATTGAAACATGTTGTGGTGGAACATTTTAAGTGACATAAATTTAGTACGAGTGACTTATAAGACAATAAACTTCTTAGTTAAAATATACTTATATTTGATTGAATGTCCTTCATATAACACCAAGCACATAATTAAAACAGTTTATCTCTGCACAAAGCTAGTGAAGTTGCACTTAAAAACTCCCAAGCAGTACATAGTGCTTAACATATTACAAAGGAAAAATAGTTCCGGTATTCAAATCAAATATTTTATGGCAGATGTAAAGTTGCTAGTTTTACAGGTAAAAATCTAGTGAAAAATACAAACTTCATGTAGAGGCACAATCATAATTTTAAAAAGCGGATTTTTTTATTACGGTAAGTTCTTAGTTTAACGCAGAAAAAGTATTTTTATGGTATTTGAAAAGCCCTGCTTCAAAATAGAAACCAGGAGGTCACCTGTAAGAATTTCCTTTTGCTATTTAATTATCATCACTGCAAAATAATTGCAAAATGAATTCTAGCATAGTCTGGCAAGACCTGCAAGTAACCACTGAGTTATTTATTTCTCTAATTCTTTCCTCTAATCCATTCAAAAAAGCTCAAGTTATGTCTCCATGCTTCCTCTAAAGAGAAATCAAGTCTCAGAACAGAAAGGGAAACACAGGGGAAACATAAAAACGAAGTAAGAGGATCATGGGTAGAACATTTTCCTAAGCAAGTTAGCCATGGTCAATCTAATCTGCTTTTCTTTTAAGAAAGTGTATGTCCTAAACCATAAAGTGTGAAACATTACACAACTCTATCATTTATGTAAGAAATCATCCTGGTGGCTCCAGTGTGGATCATATGATACTGTGGCACTAGAGTAAGTAAAATTAGGTAAGGCACACGGAGAAAACTTTTGAAAAATGTGTCAGATTTCATAGGCATTGAGATAAGGATGACAACAATCTAAGTAGCTGCTATTTAAGCAGAGAGATGCATGAATGCTACATTTCAAATGACCTTTTAATAGAGGAAATTAGGCAACAGCTTGATTAATGACAGCACTGTAGACCCATACTGCTCAGGAACATAACTGAAAGATAACTGCACTGAAGAGATTAGAAGGGTAAGAAAGGGGAGGGCAAATATAATTGTAG
>NW_010584412.1:334603-357601 GCF_000705375.1 Tinamus guttatus | reverse complement strand
ATGTCTGATTTGCCTTTTATTTACAACAGCACAACAAATCTAGTCAACTATAATGGAGAAATGCTCATGGCGAAGTCATTACCAGGTTGGTGAGCAGAATCCTGGTATGAAGTTGTATTGTAGTCCAATTGCAGCTTTTGTATGTTACAAGAGGGTATAGAAAGTAAATGAACATGAAGACAAATTGATAGAGCAGAATTCAACCTTAAATGATGCATAGTGTCTTAGGAATGGAATGTTGCTTTATAAATAGTATAAATAGCTTATTTTACTTGGACTATAAATACTTCGAAAAATGTAAATTAAGGAGCCAAAAGGCCCATCAAAATCCATGTGCAGATATGTTGCAACTTGACCAAAATGCATATAGCAAAATAAGGACAAACACAGAAGAGTTTCCATTAAGCTGCAGCCTTACCTCCCAGGAGACAAGCTATTGCCAATGCTAGGGACAGGCCATGGCCATTATGAAGCCACAAGACTGAGCCTTGGTGGTCACATTTTTTTCTGATTTTTCTCTGAACCAGGTAACTCAGCCTAATTTCTGAGCTTTATCTTGGCTTTAAATGATTGCATGGTCTAATTCCTAATGATATTCCAAATTTCGAGTAGCTCAACTAAAGACAGTAAAACCAAGTAGCTACATAAGTAGAACATAGTGGTACAGGAAAACTGATATACAGAGTTGCAGAACAGGAGACAAAGATCAATGACAGGGCTGGAGGGCATGAAGGCTTTTGTGGCCCAACTAGCCTCCTACAGATCCATACCCTTCCCATGGGTGCACAGCACCATTTCAGCTCCCAAAGGCAGCCCCAGATGCTACTGGAGTCCTGCCATGGGCCTTCCTGCACAAAGTCCTGTCCCCCTGTTCTTCCTGAGTGGTTGGCTGGGCTTCCTTATGTGACCTCAGCCCTGAGTGGTCCCCTCACATTTGGTGACCTGCAGATAACTGACCAAATGTCGGTGCCACCAGTATTGCCCATGCAGCCTGGTCACAGCAAGTCACCATGACCAACCTTCCTGGAAAAAGCAAGGCGGGTGTTGAAAAAAGGCATAAAAAAGACACCATGCAACCCCCCAAAACTGAAAACCCCACACAACTCCAACCAAGTCACCCCATCAGAGGGAAAGACTGCCTTCACCATCAAGATGGTCTACATCCTCCTCCCAGTAAGCAGCCTGGTGCACCGGCAATCCACCATAGCCCCCCGCAAACCCAAATGTAGCCATGGGCTCAGTTGCTGCAAAGCGGGGCATAACACCCAGGGAAAGGCATAGACTTAAGGGAGCGTGTGTAAAAGCATGGTTGTACTATTGAGACTTCACAAAAATAGTATTTTTGTAATGATTGGTTCTAGGTGAATAACCATTCTGTAATTATACTGTTAAAATTTCCACTAGGCTAACAGTAAAGTCGCTGCTTGCTTATAAGGTGACTTTCTTCATCTCAAATTCCACATGCTGTATATATATATAAAAAAAAAAGGAGAACCTGGGCAACCCAGGCTACAATTTGGATGAAACAAATTCCACTTTTAACTTTAAGAGCATTTCACTAGCTGAAGGTATTTCAGATTTTGTATGCAAACCCCCGAAGAAAAGAGATTGCCTACTTTGTTTCAATAGTTTTTATTTTCTGCAGAGACAGAAAATGGCATCTAGGTAGAAACAACATAATTCGTGCAAGAGCTGGCAAACTAGACTAGCGGTGCAACTGAGCCAACCATCTACAATACTGGTGTTTTGGCACTATTATAGATCTTCGGGACTTGTAAGACTTGGTCTCACTTTCTCTCTGAACTCAGAAGAATCCTTAATTCTAGCTGCAGTGTCAGCTCATTATATTTATGATGCGCATTCTGGGGAAACAATGATTCACAAGCTAGTTATCCAAGAAACTTAGTTAAATCTTAGTAAGGTTTTTAGACTGCAATTACATAGAGGAAAGTAAACAGTATTCTGAATACTAATTTTCTGTTCCTCTAAACCTTCATGTGTAAATGTGTCATATTCCTATGAAATTAGAGTTCTATACCATTTTGGTATATGCACAGGCACCTAGAAATAGCAAGGCAAGCTATGAATATTCCTATGGGTGAAGTTTTAGACTTGCATTCAAGACCTTGGAATAAATTTGCATAGCTCTAAGGATATAATTAGACCAGATGGAGCATCATACTTATGCACCTACACTTCCAGTTACCATGTGTCAAGTTAGCTTGGTTATTTCTGTACAATATGGCATTGCTTTACAGAAAAAAAATAAATGCAAAGGGTAAGTTTCCTATGGTGCTAGAAATGCTGGATGATAGCAGTTATTAATAAGGTGGGGAACAAGTTATATCAACAAAGCACATGAAGGCTGTTTCATTTTGCTCCAACGAGCATGACTTCGCGAGTGTTCCTTTGCCCTAGGAAAACAGGTATGCCATTTTAACTGAAGTAGTCAGTCAAGCAATCATCTGGTAGGACTCCATTAATAGCAGAAACTTGGCCTGTGCTACTACATGTTTAGCAGTGTGATTCTTAGTAGCGCAACAGCACACAATTACTGCCATATTCTGAAGAAATGCATTTTATTTTAAAAATGATCTGTCAGAAACTTCCTTAAAAACAAACATTAGCACTGGAATTTTACATCAAAAGCACTTTCATCTTAAAAATATTGCCCAACATATGCTCTTATATTCAAAGCAAAAACAGAAGAGAGAGCTAGCCCTTACCTCCCCTTTTGTTTAACTTGGCATATCCTGGCACGTAGCTACTCGTCTTGGACGATGAACTGCTGAAGGAAGAGTGGGGCAGCGCTGAGACCAGAGGCTCGTCGCATTTTTCTGAAACAGAAGAAAACAGATTTGCTCTATGTTGTCATTCTGCCGGATGCTCTAAGGAGCAATGCAGCCTTTCTTTTTATTTTGGGCAATACTACAGGCTTCTTTCTGTACATGTGGGAGGCATTTGGATACAAACAAGCAGTAGGAAAACACTACAGCTCACTACATGTTACACAGGGAAAAACAAAGCACAGGGAAACTAAGGATTTTTTCCAAAGAGTTCAGTAAAGTTCACTAATAGTAATGCATAACCATGGACCACCACTCATTATGGATAGCACAGAAAAGTTATTGTTACTGTGAGAGCTTCAAAAAGGGCACACAAGATAAAACTTTCATTTCTGTGATGAAACTGCTGATAATCTGATATTCTGGCAGAAAAAAAAAAGAGGAATTAACATACATGAATTGGTGACTACGAATTATCACATATTACAGATTAACTGAGAAAATAAGTTAAGGAAATAATCTTTTAATCTTTTTCTAGTATAATCTCTATAATCCATTTTGAGCACTTCACTTCCATTTTACTTGGTATAAAAAAGATTAACTCAGTATTAACATTCAAGATGAATATGAGGGGATAGAGGAAGGGTGTCAGAATCTTTGCCTTGCACATAAAGAAAAGTTTGGAAGAAATTTCTTTAATTATGCAAGTTCGAATGAAAGAGCTGGAAATTTTCAGACACTCAGAGCAGTTAGTGCGTTGCCCTTGGCTCCACTTTGTTCCTCATTTACCCCAATGGAAGTGGGAGACACATAAGTTAAATCAGCCATTTACATCTTCTGGACAGCCTCACCACAAATGAAAGAAGCAACCTCTGCCAATTAGATTGACATATATGTTATAAAAAATAATAATAAAGTAAAATCCATGCCGCTAACTCTGCTTTAAGTGGAAACACCCTCAGTGTAGGCACCTGGAAAGCAGCAGGCCTAAAGCTGCGCCACAGGAGCTGACTTGGATACAACCCGCGTCCAACCACAACAGAGTCCAGGCCTGGATCATGTGTGAGGAAGCCATGAATCTTATCCTCAGAAGAGGAATTTTGTCAGGATTTTGACTCAGGAAGATGTCATCAAGCATTAGTGCCCACACCACAAGAGAGGAGCCTCGATAACCACCTCCCCACCATACCGTGCAGCTGCCCATCCTCAGTGGCACCTGTCCTTGGAGGGACACCACTGCCCGTGGCCCCTTGTGCCACCAAACGCCTCCCACAGTGACAGCCCTGCTTTCTTAGGTACTGGCCAGCAGACCAAGTTACCCAAGCATAGCCCAGACATGTGCTTTTGGTACTCCATAGAAACTGAAGGTTGGGTTTGGTTTGTTTGCATGTATTTGTTTTAAGTTGAGTATTGTTGGCTACCTGGCTGACTTAGCCAGCTAACACTAAAAATGAAGTCATTTGTCCTTAATTCTCCTGACTAGGTTAAAAACAGATGAAAACATTTTTAAAACAGGGGAACACTTAGAAGCACTCTAAGTACTCAGAGCAAAGCTTCTTGATAGAATTTGCCTATGCTTGTCTAACACAATAGTCACTTCCAAGAAAAAACATGTCCTCAGTAATACTGAAAAGCTTAAGCTGAAAAATCTTTTTCGTTTGCTGTTTTACTTTTTCCTCCAAACACTTCCACATGAACTCTGGTAAAATAGGTTTTTAAGAAAAAAGAAATTAAGGAGCTAGTTTCATTAGAAAATATAGCCATATGAAAGAAAAAAAAATACGTATATCTATTTTTTGTAACACAGCAACATATTTAATGCATGCTCATATTTGCATGTATACATCTATATGCATACACACAAACCTTAAAATACACATGCACATAGAGGGTAAGTGTGAAGAAAGAGTTGTCAGGATCCTACATTCCCCCTTAGGAGTCAGTAAGTCTGCTTTACCCAACACAGGGCCTATTCCTCTTCACACAGGGGTAGCGATGCTCTAGTAACCCATCTGAACACACTTCCAAAAGCTTTTTGTTATATATCATCTGAGCCTGCTTTCCTTGCATTTCCAAATATGTTAGAATAAAATTATATTCAAGATAGATTTCCAGTTTTTAAACCAAATCCTTAAGTTTATGATTGTTTTCTCCTACACAATCCCACATTTTCTGGATGACCACAGTACTTCTTTCACTCCCTTCCCCCTACCTTTTTTTTTTTTTTTTTTTTTTTTTAGTTTGTTTTTTTTTTTTTTTTTTTTTTTTTTAAGATTGGAAAAAGAAAATCTTGCATCTTTGCAGAAAAATATCAGGAATAGGCAGGTCTAAGTGGCACAAGTTCACTACTGTTGCAATTTGATAGATCATTGAGCATAATGGGATGTTGCTGGCCACAATATTTTAACAATGCTTGTAAAGCAAAAAAACTATCCTAATAAAACAGAAAAGCTCAAAAAAGGGATCAAGTACCAGTCTAATTTCATACTGTGATCTGTAGGAGAAAAAATAATGGTGGATTTTAGACAATGTGTTTGGAAATAACCCACAACTGAAAAAGAGCATCTCCAAATAGTAAAAATTCATAACTTCTTTCACAGACTGCAGTAGCTATTGAGGAAGTCTTTATCTTCTCCTCCTACTTTGACATAGTATTTATTGCTACTTGTGATGAATCCAAATGAAAACAAGTATGTAAAAACTTGTTTAGAAACAGAACTAGTTTCTAAAACATCATTGCTTCTACTCCATGGCCTATCACTTGCTTCCAGTCATCCATCCTCTTGGTTGCAAAGGAATATGCCGGGCAAATTCAATACAGTCAAAACTAAAATAAATAACTGCCTGTAGGGATTATCATTCTAACTGCTGGTGTGTTCACAATTTTAGAACCCTTTACAAACATGTTAAATCTGATGTGTAGGTGTTTTATGAGAACTGTAATTGGGCCTTCACTTTTCCAGCTTTCTTGAAAGGGCCAATAACTGGGAAAAAGGAAAGTATCCATTTTAAGTTTTCCCTCATTGTTATTCAGGGTCACACTCATTTTTTATGCCTGCCACAGGAGGCCAACTAGTATTTCACTTTCTTGCATTTATGCCAACTTTCATACATGTTTAAGCCTAAATGTGAGAGCAGATTTTTATTTTACTAAAAACCCCACAATAATAGAATTAAGAAATGATTATATTTAAAATAAATAGACATATTTTTAAAAGTATTAAATGTCATCAGTAACTCATGGCTGCAGGCTAAACAGAAAAAAAAAATAATAAAGGGCCGCTAGTACTTCTAACCCCATGTAGAAGTTCTGCTAAATGTATTGAACTACTTAAACTTTTTTCATAACATGAAATGCTCTTATAGTACAGATATAAAAGAAAATAAAAATAATAATAAAAAAGAGTCCTTGGGAACCTTTGGTTCTTTCAGCGGATTTAGCTATTTCCTGCAGAATTCATTTTTTTACTTACTAAAGCCAGAATCATATATACCTTCTTGTTACTGAAATATAATGGCTTTCCCTATATAAGTCAGTGTACAGTGCGCTGTTAATCAATTACAGGGCACACTTTCCCACCAACATCGCGGCACTGAAGAAATAAACTCTCCTCCGTATCATTTATCTCAGTGATGCATTAACACCCAAGCCAACTTACGTCCATTTAAATGCAAACTTTCCAATTCAAAGCCACACTTCTACACCACTCACTTTTGTTCAGATAGAAAAAGCCGATAACAACATAGTAGGTATGACAACATTTGCTACTCTGGCTTCCCTAGCAAGACGGTAATTGTAATTCATTTTCATCAGCAGCAAGCAGGTATTAAAAGTTTGCTTGAGATCTAAATGACTGGACAGATTAAACAGAAGAAAGTCTACTAAATACAAGTGCAAAACCTCTAAAAGTCATTAGCCTCAAATTTCCTAGAACTAGATATCAGGGAAGAATCCCCTTATCTTATTCATATTCTTTCTTAGGCATCTACTCTTGGAAACAGGACACCAGCTTTGATGGACCTTCAGTCCTGAGCATAGCCTTTGGCGCATTCTGATGTTCACACTCCACAAAAAACAGGCTCTAACCACAGCACAAAGCAGAATATGTAGACACTGCTCAAAAACTAAAGCTTAAACACAACTAAAACTTAATCCTCACTATACCATGTCAGTGACAAGATGTCAGTGACCTTTTGGAAAAAAGCAGAGTAAAAATTCAGAGCCTCACTTTACAAAAGTCTATTCAAATGCTGAGCAATCTGGTCAATAAATGGGCCACCTGTGAAGCTTATCAAAGTAGTCTGTTTGAATAAATGAAAGAAGTTCTAGTTTATCCATACCTCATTGACACTTATATGGTAGCCACAGGTTAGAAGATAAGAAAAGCTGCACACGTGCAAGTTTTAACAAACAGGAACAATGCATATTTACAGTGACAGGTGTTTGCCGTGAACAAGGTGATATGTGAAGAACTCTCAGAAGTGTTTTGCAAAGATCCTGCCAACAAAGCAACAAACAAACAAGCAACTTATAGGAGTGCCTCTGGAGAACAAAAGCACTACTACTGCTATGGCCCACCACATAATGAGGAATGGTTCTTTGGAGAAATAAAAATTGGATTCACCCCTCCCTTCAGGTAAGGTTCCCTTTCAACTTATAATTCATTATCATGCTGTTGCTCTGGAATGCCAGTTTAAAGACTTAAAGATAATGCCAATAATGACTCAGGGGCAGGAAGGAGAGACAATAAACAACAATAAACACCCACACATCACCTCTGTATCCTAGGGATGAAGTTAATCCGGAATGCTAGTCAAATTACATGCAAAAAGGACAAGTGAATAATATAACAAGGTGTTTGGGTCAGAAAGAGCCACAGTTCATTTCCTGTAGACTACAAAAGAGATGAGGTTAAAATGGGTTCATTTCTAGTAGACTATGAAAGAGATGCAGTGTTAAAATATACTGTTGACTGTTTTACATGACAAAGTTTTCACTTAGCAAGCACAACATACCACTAGCACCACCAATTTATTAATTATACAAAAACCCTGCTTAATGCAAGAAATGTTTAAAGTAACTTTTAATAACCTTACTTGTAATGCAAGAAGACATTTTAAAAAAGATAAATCATAATGCAAATATTGGGGAGCAAGGGAGAAAAGCAGGTCATGCAGCTTTAACTTATACTGTGTGCTAAATGATAGTTCCCCTAAACATCTTTTTCTTACATTTTGAGCATGTAGAGTAATTTCTCTGCAGTGTGCTCAGAGAACAGAATAGGCCACCAAGCATTTGCGAAAAGCAGTCATTAGACTGCAAAGTCACTCTGAAATATGGATAAATGCATATGGGTATCCACATATCACCAGTGAGAACCAGTAGGAATATTAATATGGATGATTTGGATTGCTGTGTATCAGTATACTGAGACAATCTTACATCTCATATTGCATAGATTTTATAATCTAGAATTAATCCACCATGTTTAATTCCCATACTGAGTTGGGGTATGTCCACCCGAAAAGAGTGGTTTCCTAGCATTTTTTATGGGCTGTTCCAAGTGCACTTTTAAAGCAATGTAACCATGATGCTACAAAACAGATCAGGGTCAATGACCATTGCTGCTCTGCACACGTGTGCACAATTTACCAGTTACCATTCCTCGCTGTGTGTTAGGAAGTCAACATACGTCTTTCATAAGCCTCATTTGGCTTTTTAGTTGCTATTTCTACAGACATCCATTGTTTGTATCAATTATTTCTCACCACGCTCTTGTGAATATAGTGCACCTCCCTATGGCAGAAATCTTGAGCTTTCCTGACGTGATTGACGTTTCCCAGGACACTTCTTGACACATCACTAGTGAGCCAAGTTCATGTTCAGCCTCATGAGTGAGAGTCCAAGTATAATTGAATCTTTTCTCTAAACATCTCCAGAGTTGAGCTGTAATCTAAAACATTAGAGCAGCTCATATTGATCTCCTGAAATGTTTCATATTCCACTTTAAGTTGCCTACTGTCAATAGAGGTAACACACTGCTGCTCCAAAGTAGGGCTGCTGCTGAAGAGGAAGGAAATGTAGCAGCTGTTTTACCCCTTCAATGAGTTCAGAGGTCTCCACACAACTTTATCAGGTCAAGGTTATGCCTTCAAGGTAGAGTAGGTGTTATTTATTTATTAATAGATAACAACTCCCCCTCTATGTCTTTCTACACCTTTCTGTAAGGCAAGGAGAAAGTCTACAATCATGCAGTTCATGGAGCTTACTTTAGGAAACAGGTAACAAGGTTCACTTTACTCTCACTCCTACTTCTGAATTTTCCATTGTGCAACACTGCATGAGCCACTAGGGTCAAATATCTGGATGGTACTCAGATGCCAAAAGACACAGGCAGTGCCTTGTGAGATTTTTCCGAAGCACCCTTACAACTCTGCTTTATTTCTGACACTTTTAGACTCATTTTCAGAATAGCCAAAGCCTTCTCTATTTCAGAAGGCAGTGGATATAGCTACATTCTAGGACCCTATTCCATCCAAGGACCAGGCTATACACCTAAGTGTGTAAAATGTTAAAATGTTCTAGAACTACAGTTCGATGCTATGTGACATTTGATGAATGACAACACAGCCAGAAACATGCTGCATGGTCCTCTCCACACTTTAAGTATCTTTAATGGTATTTAAGTCTTTTCTAATTTTCAGTAGTTAATTACAGTGACCTACAACATTATCAACCCACCCGCTAGGTATCCCTGGCTGAACACCCCCACAAGTATATAATGGTGCATAGCCTCTAGAAATCCAGACTTAAGAATGTTTCAACTTTTACTTTCACAAAAGCAAACTAAAAAGTGCATACTAAAATTAGGGCACTTTCATTTTGCAGAAAAACTTTCATAATGGTTTTAAATTCTGAAATGAAAATATTTTTTCCACTATTTCATTTCAAAATGGTTGCCCTTAAAATAAAAGTAGCATTAAATGGAGTATTTACTGCCTCTAGACTATCTCTCCAGCAAGACTTTCATAGCGAAAGATTGTAGAAATCTTACCCTTAAGGTGAGATAAAGTGAGTTTTATCTCCTTAAAACAAACCAAGATGAAAACCAATCCAGATCTTTATGCTTTTTTTAGAGCCCGCAGAGCTACCTTAATATTGAGAATCATTGCAAAGCATCCTACAGTACACTGAGAATTTGGCAAGTGTTCATAAGTTACACCAGCAGGGTGGTATGAACAAGTTCACGAGCTGCTTTGTATACTGCGCTACTAAAAAATTGTATGAGCAACACCTTCCCATCTACTCTCCTAGTTTCTAAAATAATTGGGTCAGCAGTAGCTGAAATAGCCCAAAGCACATCCCCTTGGCTGTACATGGGAGATTTGATTAAAGTGTCCTGAGCACATCAAGAACAGCCGCCTCTTTACCCCATGCAAAGCAATTCACACATATTTTCCTAGCACATCCAGTCCTCAGGCGGTGCATCAGTTCTTAACCTTCTAACACTACTTAGATATATTGCACTTTTTTTCTTCAGCAAACACTTCTAGTAGTTTTAGGGTAATGACAGGGTACTCATAACATGCAGGTGCTTTCTATAGCTGACCTCCATTTGGTGGGAGAGAATGTTAGTGAAAAAAAAAAAACAACGGTGTCCTTATATCACAAAAAAATGTTTTGTGTTACTTCTTTAATTTTCAAAATTTATTCTTAGTTTTAAAATACCTTAGGTGGTCATGAGATCAGTAACAAAACTAGTACACCAACTGAATTGCCATAACATGAACTTGTCTACTGCCTTCCGGAGAGGTGCTAGAGAAGAACCGGAGGTCCACTCAGGCTGCTTCATAAACACAGTATGAGTTCATGTCATGATGTAAAGGACAAGCCATCCTCCATGTGTGATACGGACATCCCTGTGAATAAACTTCTCCTTTTGACAAAACGATTCTGTGTATTCTCTGTAGCCTCACCCAAACTTCCAACTGAAGCTGTGTACATCTACCACATTTGGAAAGGCAGATATTAAAGATATCACTGAAGCAGATATTAAAGATATCACTTAATTTTCATCATTGACATAACCCATTTTGGATTCATTTTTCTCAAAATCTATGTCATTTCAGAAAATCTAAGGTTTGGCATTAAACCACTGCACTGACATTTTAAGGCAAGATGATGAATATTATGGAGGATGTTACTGCTAACCAGGCCACTTCTTCAATATCTTTGTAGCTATATATGATTTTTCACAGACGGAGGTATCTATCAGCATTAAGCCTGAAGTCAGGTTGCATTAAAAGATTTAGAGCAAAGCACTGTGCATGCAAAGGCTTCAGCCCGGTGGTTGTGTGGAACAGATGAGGGCTCTGAAAAATCTTCTCAATTTATCTTGTCAAGTCTGATTTAACTTAAAATACATTAGCCAATTAACGAGTTTGTGTTCTTCCTCACTCTGCTCTGTATCAATATGCAGTAGTAGCCCTTTTTTAAAAAGGTTTTTTGTCATTGTTGTTTACTTTGTCACTCATGGATTAAACAATAATACATAACCATTTTCCTGAATAACTTCTTTTTTTTTTTTTTTCCCTTAAACCAACAATCAGTTTAGCATTACTTTAGCAGGTTTCTTTCTCCAAGATAAAAGCTTAATTTAAAAAAGACAGCAAGGTATATAAAGATCACATACTTATTTTAATGATTCCCTTACTTATGTCAGTTTTTTATCAACATAAATCTACTGATTTTAAAGCTCTTATGCTAGGTTCAACCACCTCTAAACAAGACAAAAATAGCCAGTATGGGACTTCAAAACCGCTAGATACTTGCATAGGAAAACAAGGCCAGAGAGTAGCAAGTATTAACCTTCAAATCGTGTAGCACAAGCACAGGAATCTATGCACAAAATTGAGAATATAACAGAAATAGCAAATCACTTCACAAAAACAAAATAAACTCCATAGCAGATAATAAAACAGTCTGATTTATCCATTTGCAGATTAATATGTTTGACAGAAGTCTCACAGTAAAGCTAATTTAGAGCCAAGGAGGCCAATTCCCAACTAAAAGCCTTTTACACAGGAAAACTACACTTCTCCTTCAGCAGCAGGGGAGGAAATTGAGATTCTACTAGATAGGGAAAATATTACCTAGATGCAGCAGAGAAGAGTCTCTCAGTGTACAGCATGATGAAAATACAACTGAAAGCCGGGCTCACTTCCTTCCAAGATGCTTTAGTTCCATGCACAGTTGGTTATTTCCATCGCCCCTTGCAAAAAACAGGTATGTCATCTGCACGCCAGAAAGTACCTAATACTTGGCTACTTATTGACTGCCTACTGCCAGAAGGGACGATAAAAGCAAAAACCGAGAGGCCTGTGAGCTATGAAATTCACTTCCTTCCAAGATGCTGTTTTTTGTTTGTTTGTTTGTTTGTTTGTTTTTTTTTTTCTTTCCCCTCACAGGAAAAGCCAAGAGAGGCCTAACCTTGATTTCCTTCCTCCTCACTCTGAGCTCTTCCCTGCCATCAAACACCCTATGAAAGACATGACTCTTGAACGCCTACCACAAGGGAGGATTCGCTGGGATTGCATTCTCTATCATACGAGCTCATTCCATCGCAATTCAAAAGTCGTATCAAGTAACCGTATAAATTCCATTGGGATGATACACTCATTTCACTGAAAATATCAACAAAATAATTCCCGAAAAGATACTTCAATGCAATCAGTTGTTAACCTCAGTACTGTATCTACCTAGGGGTGTGTGGCACGTATTTAACGTCCTGCTGTTCCTGATTTAAGTTCTCTGAAAGAAAAGATCCAATTATTTTCAACTACAGCATCCAAAAGCAGAAGCTGCTGCATGTCTTGTTCTTTCAGGGCCATTTTCTTAAAAGAAGTTTAAGAAACAGAACTGGAACTCTGGAAACAGAACTGGAACTGGAAGGGGTTTTGAACCCCTTCCTATACTTGAGATTTACAGATTTTTGATGCAGAGAAGATATTTGTGGTGAAGAATACAGGTTCTACAATTCCTAGAAACTTAAGTAATTAGAAAAACTGAAGTAAAAAGATGAAATTAAATTTCAAGATTCCTGCTTAACAGATGATGCTTTAGGCTTAGTTACAATAGTTCAATTTGGTCAGGCTAGAAAGAAAGCAACAAAAACTGTCATTAAGATCTTTTTGTTGTTTTTTATTTTAATACTTGGGCATATCCAGCCTATAACCTTTTCTGTTTCATTCAGGAGATAAACAGGCAAAATCCATAAATATCGTATTTAAGCTTTCTGCCAACCTTCAGGGAGGAAAAAAAAAAAAAAAACCCACATACAAAGCACAAAACCTCCAAAGAAATCCAGGAACACTGGATTGTAGGTAAACATGAATGCCCTAATCTAGATTTCTAAATTCTTCACCATATTGCAGGTTGAAAACAGCAGGCTACGTTACAGGAAGTCTGTAAGATAAAATATTCACAGATAATTGTTGTACGCGCTCCAAAGCTTAAAACACTTATGTAACACAGCTGCAATTTTTGACCCTAGAGGCCCAAATTCCTTACACTAGCAACTGGAAAGAACTGGATAAATCACAGCAAGCAAGCAAGCAAGCATTTTGATACGGAAGTATAAAATGTACAAGTTGATGCCAGCAAGCAGTCAGCATCCCTGGGCACACTGAAACAACAGAACTATCAGCAAAGTACCTCAGAGCAGCAGCTTTATAGAATACATTTTACAAGTATGTTTTCTCTTATTCCTCAAGTTTTGAGAGCATCTAGCATTCGTTAGTTAATCTGAGCTATAACATTCACCTTCTTAACATTTGTTTCCCTTTCCGCTAAAGAAAATGCCTCATCTCTATAAGAACAGATGAAGACTTGCATGTGTTTGTATAACAGAAGATGAACAGAAAATCTTTCTTTATAAGAGGCTGATAAATTGGGAACAGTAACATATTTGACTCATCCGTAAAAGAGCAGCCAGCACCACAAGCAAACAGCTACTCAGTCTGCCTGGATGTTTCTCCTCCCGGAGCCCTTACCCCATCATTACTCTTACAGTGAAATCAGGAGTAAAATGTCTTCTTACATGCTCTTAATTCAAATTACTTATCATCATCAAAAGAGCAAAAATATTTTAATATCTGCAATTAAATATTAATTATAGTTTTTTCTCTTTTCAAACTGAGGCAGCCCAAGTTAGAAGCATCAGTGAAAAAGAGGCCTTCTTCAGTTTCTGATCCAAACCTACTTCAAATGTCATAAAACTCCGTGTATAAAAATCATCTGCTCTACATGCACACCAACCTGGCTTTACTTTTGCCTTCACTGGTGACAATAAAATCTTAGTAGTGGAGAATAAAAAGACATTCCTGACATTGTGTTTCTTATTCATGAGAGGAGAGACCGATTCAATTGTGCGGCTATTCTTTCTTAAGGAGAATGAACTTCTAGTGAAGGAAGAGCCAACGAGAGCCTTAATTAGTCCTTGGCATGGACGTGAGCAGCACTGGACAGCTACACCACCAGGTAGCGAAATGCTTAACTTCTGCAATCACCTCCTCAGAAGCAAAGGGTAGCTCAATTTTTCATTTTATGGGTAGCAAGGTCCCCAGTATCTGCTAAAGTCATGATTTACTGCATTCCTATTACTGAACAGTACAATTAGTATTCATTGCTACTTTATGTATTTTCACATGCTTTCATTACTGAGTATTACTCATAGTATTACTCACTATGAACTCTTCTGAGCTACCTCAAGCTATATACGCAGGAAGTCACAACACAGAACTCTATTGAAGCACATTTTGTCCTGAGAATGCAGCACATGGCCAATACTTCTATAAGTCCCCTCTAAAGAAAACTTTTTTATAAACTTTTATTTTCCTTAACTTTAACCTTCTCATAGCATTTTTACAATACTGTGAAGGCAAGTAACTAAGTATGCATGAGTAAAATATGTCAATATGAACATCTCTGTTATATGATCACATAACTATAATAAATTTAGGTGAAAAAATATTATGAGTACATTATGGTTAGCCCATACTACACAACTGCAGAGATTTAAACAATTAAAAGTGATTAATTCCCATGGGTACTGTGACAGACTAAAGCCATTTAAAATCTACAGTAGCTCACTTTTTATTCCAAAGGAAAAGTTACATTAATCTCCTGTTAATTATTTCATATCTGTCCAATAAACAACTGATATTTAGGATTCAGCTAGAGACAGAATTTTACAAAGCAAGTTCTTATGTGTTCTGTTTCTTATTTGATTTTTTTTCTATTATTTGGAAGGAAGAAAAAAAAAAGCTCCATATTTTGATTTGAAGACTGCTGCACATTTACTTCTGGTTAGGCTTTCTGGTTATCACAGGCCATCATAGGCCAAGTTATCATGGTGACATTTCTCTTTCTCCTCCTCCCCCTCCCCCCCCTTTTTAACATTTCTCAGATACTTGGAATTAAGGGAAGAAAAAAAAAAAACACACACTCTAATGTTTCTATAGTTCTTCCTTTGGAAGAATTTACCAAATCTTCTACTTTAGTGAATTATGGAAATCCAAGTCCACGTGCTATGCAGCAGTCAGTTGTCCAGCATATCCTGCTATTAATCTATCATTTTCTGAATACGAATAGTTTTTTCTGCCTTACATAATTATCAAATGCAAATGGTGTTGACAATAGCATTGTCTATTATTGTACCCTCATTATCATGCACATTTACAACTGAAGCATTTTTAAGGTCAAGAGTGCTGTGTAATTATGCTTGGTAAAACCTTATTATTACTACATGTTTAACATGTCAGCCGAGGAAAATAGCACAGTCAAATTAGCATATCTGAAAAAAATGAAGGTGACTTGAAATTATAGCCCATTCCCTCCCATTTTAAGCAGATATTTGAATACTGAGTTTCAAATCTATACTCTGCTACTTTTCCTGACTAAAAAAACACTCTACATTTGACATGAAAGATGCACGTTGTAAATACACATACATATGTATGTATACATATCTATGCATATATATACACACATACACACAGAGATAAGATTAGATACTTTGGAAGGAAGAGTAAACTGTCAGAGGGCTGACTTGTTATCGACTGTTGGATGCAGCACAAAGCTCCGGGTTAATAATGCTCACTAAATTCAGAGTGCTGCCTTTACAAATGTGTTTAAGAGCATCTGCAGGATACCAGGTTCATTCAGTGAAATGAAGTTTCAGGTAGTGAACCTGTTTTTTCAGCTCTTAACTCACTATCTTCAATGCTCCATTTGCCCCAGGAACAGAACTTCTGCTTCAAAGAGTATCAAGTCATTGATTCCGCTGTACTTGATTTTCAACAATGCAAGCTGCATTCTTCCCCAAGTGAAAATATACATATATACATAGATAACAGATACACATATATATATTGAAAAAGATAATAGCAAAGGATCTCAAAGATGATGTCTTTTCACTAAAGACCACTGAAAATAACTCAGCCTCCACCAGCATGCATAGAAAAGGCAACTGTATCTGCACATGTCAAAACAAGAAGGGTACAGTTGAAGGAAGCAAGAGGAGGAGACTTTTACCTACTCTACACAATCACGTCTGCGGTTTGGCCATGGACTGCAAATCCAGCACCACTTGCCCAAACCAAGAGCTGATTCTGAAAACTCAACATTCATCTGCACAGCAGAGCTACTTTTAAGATAAACCTCTAATAGCAAGTATGACAAACTAGCTTGACTTCATGCATTATTCTACATTTCAAACAGTCATTTCAAACTGCTTTTCCTGAAATATGTGCATCAGCAGCAACAATATACCTTCATCAAAGCATTATGACTGTAGCTTCATATCACAGCGTGCTGTGACCTTTAAACGGGCTACAACGTCCGTGACTAAGTACAAAAATAATGCCACTTTGCAGTAAGACTGCCGCATATCTAGCCTTTACCAGCCTCCAATGCAGAGGCACTATAGACACTACAGCCTTGTCCTTTTACAGACGAACAAGCTGCTTTACTCTTCCTTATCCAAAATTAATCTTTGTGCAATGGTAACCGGAAAGCTTAAAGCAGGAGGTAAAACTATTCAGCCCTCTCACTCAGCTATGACTGAGACCCCAGTTTAAGGCACCCAGGCACGCAGTTCGAATAGGAAAATCTCCCAGTTTAAGGAATAGGAATAGGAAACCAGGCACCCAGTTTGAATAAGAAAATCCCCCAGCTTAAGGCACCCAGTTTGAATAGGAAAATCTAAGAAAGTCCTATTTATCAAAATCACACTCCAAATAAGATGACACACCTTTCAAGTTTTCCCATCCCACTTCTGAGTCCATGATCCAGGGAGTTTTCTAATGTAAGAATATTTTGGATTTTCAGTCCAGTCAGAAGGCATTGAAATAAATAGAGAGTAATCAGTATACATGAAATCAAAGGGACAATGGCAAAAGAAAAAGTGAGATCAGTTTATGTCACAAATCTCTGATTTTGCTCTAGAAGTTTCCTTTGCATTTAACAAATTAAATTCCTATTTACTATTGACTTCCTGAATTGAAAGAGAAGCTTCACTCACTTCTGTTCATTTTATTCTCAACATGGATTTCATGAGCCACCCTTAATTTCTTTTATAAAGTTAACTTTTATGACCAATTCAGTTTGCCAGAATAGGAGCCTGAATGTGTAAAGAATTAATTTTGTCTTACAAATGAATGAACAAGATTGGAGGAAGATGAAATGAATGACTAAATTATTGCAGTTAACCAAAAAGTTCCATTTTGCTCCCTTATGGAGAATGATGGAATATCATTTTATTGAACTCCATCATGCTAATGAGAAGATATTCCACACTTGATCTTAGCCAAAAGGCCAGAGAAGATATTTTAATGACTTTCTGCTCCTGCTTAATGAGGAGATCTCATAATTACTGAAACTACATCTGTTTGATTAATGAGCCTTTTCCAGGATTCACGCACACTCCTTCACTTCAGTTGATGATATATACTGGGAATACATGTGCACACATACACACACACACACACACACTCACTCTTAGGAGTTAGTGCTTTTCATCCTGTGCTTGTATACTTGAATACATCGTTACTGAGAAGAAAAATATACAAGACAACAAGTAGGACAGCAAAATCTTGCTTTTCTTAGCTATAAGCAAAAGCGGCTGGCATCTTTCCCTCCATCTCCGTGCTTAATACCGGAAGTCAGTTAAGTTTGGACCAACCACATGAATAAACCACTGAAATGTTATGGCTCCAAATATTATATCCTCTGACCCAAGACCAGCACGCTGTGGTATATTAATATTATGAATATGGTAATATCCACTTAAGGACTGCATTTCTTAACAATATGTTTTGCATTTCCTCAAAGTGGAAGCGCAAGATGTCTCAGACAATTCTCATCATGAGTTTGGGTTCTTACCAAAAAAGAAATGGTAGAAGAGAAACCTTGGAATGAAGACAGTAAGACCATATCTGAACACCTGATGTAAGGAGATTTTGCATTAACTACAGAATAAAAAGTGTTAACATCCAATTACATTATTACATTAACACCTAATTAAATCATTAGGGCTCATGGAGATTTTCTGCTTCAAATGCCCAGGCCTTTCTTGAAACCTACTGAGTCTACTGAGTTTTACTGTGAAATCTGATAATTCTTTATTAAAAAACAGAAAAAAGGCAAAAAATCCCACTTTTGACTTCAAAAAAAAAGTTGTTTTAAAGAGCACTGACATCATCTTTTTGCATTACTTTTAAATCAGAGAATCATGAGTTGCACATCTTTCATGCCATGATAGCAGGAGAATTTGCTATGTGGTACCTGCTCTGCAACATCCTAGTTGAGCAGCACAAGGAGTTAAGAGCACAGCAGCCCGTTCACCTCAGTGTGGGAGCCGGCTCTTCCCAAAACACGTGCGTGGAATTAATCATTTCTCAGCTAAGCAACAAAGCCAATACTCAGTGCTTTCAAGACCATAATTATAAGCACAAACAATTGATTTGAACAAGAAACCTACTGTACAGGCAAGAGAGGCCTCCCTCAAAAGCCAGGTACCACTTCTGAGAAGCGATTCATCACAGGGCGTCTTTAAGCATTCAATTAATGCTCAGAAGCACTGAGTGATACAACAAGCCCCTGGTTTGTAGTCCCTAGATCAAACACCTTGGCCTCTTATTAACCCACAAGGATGACATAAGGAGGTAAAAGTTGCACTGTGTTCAGATCTTATGTCCAAAATTTGTTACAAACTCAGCAGTTGGAAGAGTCTCAGAGCTTGGCTATCTCCCTGCAAAACATGAAAGTTCTTTTGTGGAAATCCTCTAACTGTGGCACAATATAGGAAACTTACCAAATTTCCTAGGAATGTGCATGCTTAGAGAGAAGGGTCAGCCAGGGACTAGTGTTCATAAAATCATTTCAAAATATATTCTTGCATAAACAGATTATCTGTGGTCCTTTTAATGATTAGATCAGTTACATGCTGTTTTATGTTAAAGTTGTGCAAAAGTTAGGACCAGGCATTAGCATTTCCATCAAGATAAATCAGTCTCCATGACCTCATTCCCTCTGGATCAGAGCAGGGAAATTCATTGACTGCGACACAGATTTCATACATCACAGCAACATTTCAAGCTGAACCATAAAAAGTGCATAAGGGAGCTTAACTTCTATAAAAGCTGATAGAAATAAAATGCTTATCCTCAACAGGTCCCTCGCATGATACATATGATACTCGGCAACTATGTAAAGGGTATACTTGGAGATATCTCCTAATTGCAGGTAAGTCAGCTTGATCATTACCGGCTCCCAGACCAAGCTTGTGGATGGATACGCTGCACATAGATAGCAGGGATCTCTTACAGAAATAAAGGGAGACCAACCACGTTTTGGCATCATGATGGACTTGGAGGGGAAGATTTCAGTTGTTCTGAAATGTAATGGGAACAGATTTTAGTCCAGTGACAGGATTAGCTTTCAGCTCTGAGTATTTAGCAGCTAGCTCCCTATCATTCCCTTGCTTTTCAGTTCTGCTAAGCCTTTTCAAATAATTAATGACTTTTAAATACAGGAAAAAAATGAAAGACATTGAAGAAGCATAAAGAGAACACAAAGCAACAGTTATTGAGCAAATATGCTCAGAAAAATACTTTTAAGAGGACTGAACATATTATGGATGTAGCCTCCAAATTGAGAGATACTAATTTATAATCTACATTTATTAAGTTTACTAAATCACTACGCCCTTTCAACACCGCTGAGACCTGGGCTCTTCACAACTAGTCACACCTTTCAAAAAGCACCACGGAGACGAGCATTGTACAGATGAGAAATCAGTTGTCTAAAGAGTGGAGCAAGCTCCTATGAATAAGGGTTGTATTTATCAAAACATTTAAGAAATCTTCCAAAACAACTATCCCAGCCATGCAGTACACCAAGCACCTTGGGAGATAAAAAGCATCAGCTAGTATCACATGCACTAGAAAACCTAAAAAACTAGATATAAAAACATCTATCCCTTTAGACAGGGAACAGAGAGCCTACTTGGTGGTGAGCTACATTTAAAAAGCATAGTGGATACCTTATTCAGAAACTCCGAGGGGATATTTATTTTCACAGTTATGACAGGGTTAAGCCCCAAGGTTGCTCTATCAGCCTAAGACAACCTAAAGAACTCTGGAGGCCTATGAGACAGCTCTTTCAGCTCCTATGTAATGATATTGTACAAAAGCAAGAAGCAAACACATCACAAGAAGCTCAAGACATTGCAAATTGCCAGACAGGCAAGGAGATAAAGACAGACAAAATGTGATTTACTGGAAGTCTGACAGCAAGAATTAGTAAATAGTATAATGGGTAGAAGGCAGAAGGATGATTGCAAACACGAGAAAAATATCTCTCCCAAAAGTAATTCAATAATAGACCTTCTTGTACAGTTTGAAAACCAGAGCCAGGATTTTCCCCAGCTCATTAGCTTCCATTTAAAAAAAAATCAGAGACATTATCCACTGTTATGTGGATATCCACTGTTATGTTATGCTTTGTGATTCATGACGTAAGTCTTTTTTTTTGTCCCTTTTGCCCTCAACTGCACATATGTGCATGGATAAAAGCTCCCTCTGCTGGCACTGCTTGTTCAAGCCAAGGAAATACATTAACTCAGTCCACCTCTCATAGCTGCTTAGTGGTAAGCATTCAATATTTATTAGCCATTAATTCAGACTATAATCTTTAATGTATAGTTTGTGCATTGGTTTTAACAGTTTACACATTTTTTTCTATTTTCATACATGATTACATAATACTACTGAACACATGTGTATAGATCTCTGACATTAAAAGTGAATAGCATGTGATTTTTTCTTATTTGCACTTCATTTGTCAAGTGCAAAAAAAATGCTGTCCAAACACAGGTTGCTAAAAATAAGCAACTAATAATGAAAAGTGAAACAGAAGGTGCAAAGTGTTAAGAGGGAACATGAGCAAGATGAGTACATGATTGCTTTTCCATGATCTCTTTACTGACCTATCGTTAATACGACCATCTGTGTCACATCCCATGCAGAAAACATGATAAGTGATTTTAAAGGGAATTAAACTGGCACACGCACAGCGTACACTCATGATAAATATAGAATGAAAGACCAATGCAAACACCATAAGCACAAAACTCAAGAGGGAATGGTGCTTGCTGTACCCACAATACTGGGAAATCAGACAGGAAAGTTTAGAATTTAACTGGATATATTAGGAGAGAATTGGTCAAATAAGTATAGAAAAAGGAGTGGAAATATTCAGGGAGAAGACAAAAAATGTGTGAAATACAAAACCAAGCTATCGTACAAAGTGAAAAGAGAAACCGTGACTAGAGAGTTAAAAGAAATGTTAGTGAAAGCAACAGATAGGCTATAAATCAACAAAATGGAATACCTCAGTAAAAATAAGTTAAAATTATAAGAGAATATAATTTAACAAATATAGTTCGATACGTCCATAAATCTGTGAGTTCCATGAGAGTCAGTTCATTTTATTTTAGAAAAGCTAGTGTTTATTTGATTGGATGGAATAGGAGCTTTCAAAATGTGTGGCACCAATGGGACCATTAAGAGCAAGAGCTAATAATCAGAAATCAGAGAACATGCTCAGAGGAGCACAGTTCCAACCTGCAACCATCTGAGTAACTGGTGTCATCACCAAGTTGCAACGAGGGAGGCAGAAGCTTGAAGACTGAGCTCCTTATAACGAAAGGCGGAACCCCCTGATGGTGGCACCCCAAAGAGCCAGCACTAAAGCAACTGCAGCGAATGGAAGCACAGAGAAGTGTACTTGGCATATTTTAGTTGGCATTTACATTTTCTATCAAATGCATTCTCTTTAAACAAACGCCGTGTATTAAAGGCCCAATTGCCTGACTGCACTTAGACAATAGCAAAAGGTATTTTTTTTTCCTGATTTCTCTTGAAAATGAGGATACAGCATCCTAAAAAGAGAAAATCTTCTGTTTTTAAATAGCAGTGGAAAATCTTGGCTCTTTCTGACTCTTTCCATCCTAATGGATTTACTAATTATCTGTTTTGTTGTTCACCTGCCGATTCATCTGGGCTAATTTACCTCTATTTTAAGAGCAAAGGAAAACTAATTTTTAATTGGTTAAAACTCCTTAAATATCTACTTAACAGAATAGCAGGAAGAAATAAAGCATTTTTATAATGATGGATAGCATAAGTTATATTTTTTTCACTTGAATATTTTTTTTTAAGTTTTCATTGTTTCTACATCAGTAATACTTCATCTCAGCAAGCAGAACTTAAGGGTCGTTCACCTGCCATTTGATAGGATGGCATACGACACTCTATACCTACACAACAAGCAAGTTAGACTCCTTTCCTCATGGCAGAAAGGTTTCACAGCATTACAGGAGACCATAACAGAGCTGAGCATTTGAATTATTGCTATCAATGCTCAATTCTGGCAGAACAAGAAAAGCTCTGCTTAATTTCCTAATTACAGACAAATATCCGTATTGCAGACACACGACATGTATTGAGTCATGCTTTGGCCTCATTGGATTGATTTCTGTTGGCACACGACTGCTTCTTTTCAGCAATATTAGCTGGCATACACATAAATACTGAACTTATCTGAATCAAGTTATTTGCCAGAATTTCCAATGGGAGCTCCTCTTCTCAA
>NW_010584412.1:298375-334574 GCF_000705375.1 Tinamus guttatus | reverse complement strand
AGTGGAGGAAGCAGGGGACAAACTGCATTTGTCAGGTTTTGGGGAGAAGCCAAACACCATATTTTCTGGGAGCTATTTAAGGAAGACTGTTCAAAGCTTCACTGTTCTTTTTTTCAGAAATGCCACCTTTACAAGTGGTTTTGTGCTAGCAAAAAGAGGTATTTTCATGAGGCCTGAAGAGATTTTGTGTGTGAATAGTTGCCAAATGTTGATGTCCCAGCTCTGCATCTACACTTAGCATAACCAAAGCGCAGAGCCTCCCACTTGCGACTAAGCGGCTCAGACTCCCTAATTAAACATCAGGAAATCCCTGTGCGCAGAGGCCAATTTCTGTGCATTGGCCTCAAGAGCCACGGATGTGGAGCAGAGGTGGCAGCACCCGATGTGCCGCATCCACAGTGTAAAGAGCCAGTTTAGAGCCAATTCAGACTGTTGACGACTCTTCAGAGAAGGGAGAGGCCAAACTGTCACATGCCACAGCTGTTCCAAAGCAAGAGATACACAGCCAACTGCCTGTAGCAGAGCCTTACCTCTAAGTATAAACAGGCCAAACACCTCTAAGAATTTTACCTTCTACATAGCACAGGTTAGGAACATGACCAGGATTACCATGAATTTATGCAGCCTCTAGTAGAGACAGTAACCAGAGTCCAGATTTAACAAGATCCTTACAAACAAGGATCCTCCGTTTAAGCACTTTTATATTCTCAGAAAAGTCAGCTAAGGCAATACAGCCAAAAAAGCTTCACAATTTTACCAAATAAGCACTTTCTTCCAATTTTGAAACCTTTTATTCCTAGGTGGATACAGGAGCCCAAATCATCCAGCTTGATTTTTCAAGTCTCTGGCAATCAAAACTGCCTTTTCAAGTTTCACACAATTATGTGAAATTTCACACAGAAAAACACACAATTAACTTGAATTCCATTGGGCCATTTCTGCAATCAATTTTCAGAGTATAACTGCATTTAGTGGAGCTAAGCAGAAAGGAGGAAAGTCAAGCACTTAAACCGTAGCATGACCTGTTTCAGTCATACTCCAAAATAACATCACTAGAAACAGTGGATTTGCTCATTACAAATAGTTGCACGAGCAACACAGCTTCATTTTCAACTCAACATTAATGCATCAAGAACTCTTTAGCAGAGATGATTTCAATCAAAGCCATGTTCTGATTTGGCACACCATTACTGTTTAGAATATGCTGCCCGCTGATAACAAAGCTGCATTTCTAAGCCTCTCCCATTCAAAATGCCAGTCCCCACCAAAATGATTGTGCGTGTTATTGACACCCTGGCAGTGTCACAGCTCCACAGGGAAGGGGTGCTCTGGGCTTAGTGGCTACCCAGTGGAGCACAGCGCAACTATGGACTATGAATGCAAGGAAGGAGGAATATTAAGATCACTTGCAATTATAAATAACTAAAAGGGGAAAAACTAAAGGCCCAGAGACAGTAGTGTCTACACAAACATTAAGATTAGTTAACAGCAGCAGCATCCGCTGCCATATCAAGCAACACCACTAACATTTGCCCTGTGCATCTCTCTCTTCATTCAGTTAAAAAACACAAAACAAAAACCACCATCACATCACAGGGTGAGTGCAACAGTGTTTTGAGATCTTTGGAGAAGATTTTGATTTTGATGGAGAAATGAACCTAAAAGAAGCTGGTTTAAAAAAATAATAAAGGGTCTGAGAATAGAATGGAGCACTTTGATTTTAATGCCACAGTTCACTGATTAGCAGTGTATAATCGATGACAGGATAGATGCCACTGTGGAATAGTCCCTGTCATGGTGTGCCACCTCTAATGAAAGACCTGTTTCTTTCAGTAACACTGTATTATTGACTCAGACTATAGTTTAAGGAAGATCAAACCAGCTCAATTAGTATGCTCATTTGTATTCTAGCCACACCATCCAGGGTTCAGTTACTAACACTTTGTTCCTGGAGATAACAAAATGTTTGTGCATAATGTATCGTTTCATCCTTTAAATTGTAAAGGTCATTGTATGCAAAGGCATTGCTTTTCTGACTGCTGCACTTCTACAGCCATTTCATTTTAATTTCAGTACATCTATCATAAGCTATTGACATAGAAGAGCGAGGCAAGAGCAGTTCCTACTTTTTAAATTCCTCTACTGTAAATGCTGCTACTTGTTTTATTTGAAGACTTAACAGATGTATCCTTTCCTATGTAAAATAGAGATGGATTCATTTAGAGACTTGGTAGAACTTTTGCTACCCATAAAATCATTTCAATCAAGTTCATTTCAATCAAATCATTTCAAGAAGTTAATTGGCCTAATTAACTGGAATATTTGTGTTCCGTTTTGTCTGATAATAAAGGACAATGGGTATCTATAGTTTTTTGTGTATAGGCATATTCCTTGATATCTATACAGTAAGCCACAGTAGCCAGACTATCTAGAAGGATCAAAATGCGAGGATATCACCAGCTGGACAAACACATACACACTCTACTTACATTTTTCAGAAGACTATTCACATTCAAGCCGTGCAAGTAACTGGGAGAGGACTGTTTTGCAGACTAAGCTAAAATGAATAGCATCTTACTTTAAGTCACTAACACATTTTTCAGAGCACTTCTCCTCTTTGTCCTTGTCTCATATAACTAATCCATTGCACCCAGCATAGAACAAGCTGTTGGGCTCTTTGGGGCAGCAGACATGATGCCCAAGAGCTCACACTACTCTGAGCTGAGCACCCTCAGCCTCCGGTATTGTAGTGCTCCTTTGAGGGGCTGCAAGCATGAACTCAATTAGACTTCCTGCCAGGATTCATGCTTCAGGGAAGTGTATTAACCCAGCTGCATTGGCCTTTCAATCAGGATAAGCCACTCAGCCCCTCACAGTGGTCACAGTTGTGCTTACATTCCCATGGCTATCCAAGGGATGCTCTCAATCTACTGCCACGACCAAGCTCATCCCAAACAGACGATCAGATTGAGGTACTTCTTGTCATGCAATGCAGTTACTCATGTACCGACCAAACCAGACATCTCCTTGAGATGCAAGCCGGTGTGTAGACACCCAGTCTACATATACAAATGCTACTCAGTGGGCCCAATAACATAACACAATAGTTTCTGTTTGGTCACACGAAACATGTTGATACAAAGCACATGAAAAAGGCAGTCCAACCCATGACCTGCTACCCAATAATGGCCTTGTACCTCTTGGGAAAGAAGGCAGCTGAGAGCAGGCAAACGAAGCTTTTTGGTAAGGTTAATCTGGCCACAGTAGCATTATTTTAATCAGTCCTCAACTAACATGATTAGTCATGGAAGCAAAGCCACAATCATCTAGAAAATTCATGCCTATCAACTGGTTCTCAAAGTAATGCCCTACACTCATACAAGGGATCTACTGATATATAATCTATTGCCGAATGCACCAAATTGTAACGTGAGTACTTCTGCAGTATTCTCTTTCAGAAGAATTCCTCCTCATCCTTGGTATGTACAAGTATTTTTCAAGCAAAAAAATTGACATAGCATTTTGGTGTTTATTGCCAAATGTCTTGTTTTCATTAAAGAATAAATTACTCATCATATATAAAGGTTCCTTTGCAGGAAGAACTCTTTATCTTTCTATGGCTGCCTCAATATCACAGTCTGCAATACCAGGAAACATTTGGACTTATTTCTTAATAAACATTCCAAATCATTTTTTTTGCACAAAATGATTCCCAAATGCTCAAATAATATTGTAGAGATGGAAATGGGCACAATGTTTCCTTTTATTAGGGGCACTAAATGAAAGGACATATCGATATGCTCATCTTCGAGAAAGAGTCATTCTTTTAAATATGAGATTATCACGGCCTTTTAAAATTAAGCAGATTCACTGACACTTAGAAATGATTTATATTTATTCTGAGTAGTCTGCTTAGACAATTCTTGTAAAATCGTGATCTGTTATCTTGAAGCGTTTGCATCGTGCACGCTATTGGCACGTAACATGACAACACAATGAGAAAAATGAAAGTTATCAAATGTATTTAATAAAGCAAGAAAGCAAGAAATGGCCATTCTATTTCATGTATATTTTCTGGATTCACTTGAAGAACAGAGCAAAACACAGCAAACACCAGATAAGACAAAAATATGTGAAGCACCTGATTGATGGAAGAACCTGGAAACTCTAGAACTAAGTGTTCATATCCCCTGGAGTTTATTCAGTACTTCATTATCTAGTAGACAGTAGAGATAGTTGGAGTCGGAAGACCCTTTATATAAACTCGACTCTAAAGTCAAGTTTGTTTGTTCTGCCTAGAAAACATTAGCAATAGAACATAACTTCTTATGAGGACTGTTGCCTTTATGAGGTATCACCTACCATTGCCATGTGGGAGCTGCAGAAGGGTTAGCCTGTCACTTTACATTCAAATGCAATCCACTCTCACAACCATTTATAGTCCCTGGACTTTTCAGGATAAAAGTGTATTCCACTTTTATTGTATTTTTTAATATAAATTAGAAAACACTCCCAGGATATACCGAGATTTCTCTATTTCTTTCTGACCTTTTAAAAAAATTTTGGTCCCAACTGGCAGAAAGCTTCGAAAAAAGCTCACAAAATTGCATCAGCTGTTTTACTGCTAGCTATTTCAGCAAGCCAATGAAGTACTTAATTCATAAAATTTCAGGCCATGAAGATTATCTGATCCAATATCCACATTTCAAATGTAATTTGACTTATAACCCAAGAATTTGCTTTTGACTTCAGGACATCTTTGAAAAGTCAATCAATTTTTGATGTTTAAGCTAGTTGATTTTTTCAGGAGTTGGTTTTGGTGGCAAATCACTACCGCTTACAGAAACATGCATCTTGTTCCTCTCATAGTTACTTTCACTCATAGTTATCTTTCTTCCAATTTCAGCCACTAGTTACATCTTTTATCTCAAGGCAAAATATGCCTATACATCTGCCCACTAAGACTGCAAAGTCAAGAGACTTCAGGAGCTTTAGTCCTTTGGAAGTTCAAGTTGACTTTGTGTCAGTAGTAGCTGCTCGGAAGTCACCACTGGAGCCAGAGAGATTTGGGTGAGATCTAGATGAGAGGTTCCAGGTAAGCAGTGATTTATGCCACAAACAATGGTAAACAGAGATAGACTGAGACAACTGCACCATTCTACTTAATCTTCATTTCTATTCCTAAACAAAATGGCTGAAGCAGCAAACCATCTCACAGCATGTTCTCAGTGAATGCAGCAGAACAGCTTCTACAGCATGCAGAACATCATGGCCAAGAGGAACTGAAAACCTTGAGAGACCAAGGTGTTTATATGAAACAACTAGCTGGTTTTAGTTACTTCTCTAGGATAGTCCTGTCACAGAGACTACTAGTTTTGCCTTCTATTGACAGCTCTTATTGCAAAGGTTAGACTGCAATGGGGACATGCTGATATGAAGAAATCAGCCCTGACAGACTCAGATGAAAATTGTGTTTTGTCATTTCCCAGTCCACTCACATTTTCAAGGAAAGAGAGGCTTCAGGAGTTTTTAATCCCTACGACCTCCAATAAAAGAGCCATATCTGGGAAATTACCAGCAATTTCAGTATGTGCATGTGTTGGAAAGCACGCCTGGCAGGGGGGATTAAGCCAAGGAGGAGATGAGAATTGTTATTAAACTGCCTTTGGTGGGCAAAATAAACAAAATGATAACTGAACTTTGCATGGGAAGGGAAGAAAAAAGATGAAAATCAGAAATAGAAAAAATAAAGGGCAAAAAAAAAAATCCAAGAAACAAAAATGAGGCAGACAAGTAACACTGCTGGTGCTGTTCTCCCATAATCTTACCTCCCCAATTTCCCTTTGAAAACCTACATCCAGAGCTGGACATAAATAACATGTAGCGAAAGTTGCATTTTCTCTGATCAGCACCCACAAGCTGTACCAGAAGATCCAGCTCAGCACTTCCCTTTTATGTTAAATCATCAGGGGAAAAAAAAAAAAAAACCACCACAGTAATAGAGTTACTTTCCTTCCTTGAATCAGCATCTTTGCTTCAGTGTGGATTAAAGTACCCAGATGAAGCCAGATGCCAAGAAATAACATGGAAAAACAAAAGAGAAGCAAAGCACAAGTGCTTTGATCCAAGTTCTGTAACAGATATGAAACTTGTCTGTAAGATACAACACTCAAGTTTACCATATACCTCCAAAACTTTCTTCTGGAGGGAAAAAATAAATTAAGAAAAAAAAAAACAAAAAAAACTAGGAAGCAAGACACTTCCACTTGCAAGACATTTCCATTTGCAACCAGAACAACCTGTCACTAACAGACTAATGAATAAGCTTTCCCTTTGCCACACAAGAAGCTGATTCTCTTTTGAATATTATTAATACTATGGAGAAAGAAAAATAAATGAAGAGCAACTTTTTTTCTTATCATGGAGTAAGACAAAGTGAAACACATTTAAATAGAACATAAAGCAGACAGCTTCTCCCTTCAACACTGAGCACACTGCAAGAAAAAAAGCGAAGAGCTGCCAAAGGAATAAAACAAAAGGAAAATGGATTTCTTTGCAGAAAGCTTTTGTTATTTATTCACTCTTATTCAGGTTTTATGATCCCTATGGGGACAAATGTTAGCAGGTAATTAACTATCAAACAATAAATTAAGCACAGAGAGGAAAAAATATTTGTGAGTACTCTTGTTCCCAGCGCAGTAGTGGCAATTCAGCAGGTGGATGATAATAGCTAAAGGACTGATATTCTTTCACTGGTGTTAAAGCGTCCACTAGAGTCAATTTTGGTGGGGACAGATGACTCTCAGGCATAAGTCTAGAAAAAGCCAAGTACTTTCTGCTAGAATGTTGATAGGATCAGTGATTTTTTTTTGCTGTTCCACCAAAAACGTCAGCATTTCCAGCAGTGACCTTTTATAACCACACAGTGCTGAGGACTGAATGGATGAATGCCTTGGAACAGTATTTTCCTCTAACAATTTGACAGAAAAACACTCTCAAAACTGGTAACAGTTATTTTGGTCAACACCAACTGGAATATTCTTTGCATAAAGATATTTAAAACACAAAGCATCTCAAGATTATAAATTTTCAAGGACACACAGAATGCGTGCACCGGAACATATGAGGTTACAACAAGATGTTTCTAGAAGACCCTGATAAATTAGAAGATTTACCTAATGAAGTCATGGGATACAGAACAAAAAATAACCAAAAACACAGCCTTCTCCAAATTTCTATTTTGACCCTACAAAATTACATTAATAACAAAACAAACAAGCACAAAATATAGAAAGCCCTCTCACAAACAAACAGGCTACAAACTGATTTTCTTCATAAAATGCTTTTGAAAATTCAAGTCTATGAAGCTAAAGTGCTACTAGCTGCTCTTCAAAACAAACAGGGGATTTATTAGAGCACTTCGAGCAGCCATAAAACCTGGGTGCAGAGAGCAAGGGATATGTAGAAGGAAGAGGGACGAAGGGAAAAGCACATAGCAAGCCAAAATGCAGTGCTGAGGAATAGAGAGAGTCACCAAGTAATTTGCCATTCCTATTTATCTTACTCAAGTTGTCCTATCTAATGTTCCAGCCCCAGAAACCTGTTCTAAAAGACTATCAGATTCACTATCAGCAAAAATGCCAAGCTGGTTGGCCTCATTTGATTTGGCTGAGTAAACTAAGACTAGAGGAAGTTTCTAGTAGTGGACTGACATTGAAGGCATTTCTTTGCACACATACTAATTTGATTTTCCTTCCAAATATATGCATCAATTAAAAATAAACTCTACATGGAAGAAAAAGCTCAGGATTTAATAACTATGCAAAAACAGTGACTTGTTCCTCATTGGGCTGAGACTTAATCACAGAATCATTATGGCTGTAAAAGACCTTTAAGATGACGTCCAACCGTAAGCCCCTCAACACACTGCCTGCTAAACCACGTCCCTACATGCCTTATCTACACATTTGGTGAATACTGTCAGGGACGGTGACTGCACCACTTCCTTGGGCAGCCTGTTCCTGTGCTTCACCACTCTTTCCATGTAGAAATTCTTCCTAACGTCTAACCTTAACCTCTTCTGGGACAACTTGGGCCATTTCCTCTTCTCCTATCGGTAGTTATTCTGGAGACCGACCCCTGACTACAACCTCCTTTCAGGTCGTTGCAGAGAGCGATAACATCTCCCCTGAGCCTGCTCTTCTCCAGGCTAAACAACCCCAGCTCCCTCAGCCACTCCTTGTAAGGCCTATGCTCCAGCCCCTTCACCGGCTTCACTGCCCCTTCTCTGAACGTGCTACTTTAAACTTTTCACTCTCCCATGTTGGGTCTTCACAGAAATTACACTTAACTCCCCCTTTTCTTCCATGATCTTTTTTTTTTTTTTTTTTTTGGAAGAGTCTGCTCTGCTCATCAAAGAGAAAGAAATGGATGTTGAGAAAAGTCTTAAAATCTGAGATCTTTGGAGGGAAAAATTATAGGGAGAGAGGAATCTGGGGGTTCAAGTAACAATGTTTTCAAAACACCTTTAGTCCAAGTACAGTCTAGCCTGTAATCAGGCTATTTTAAAGTAAAGAGGGTAATTCCATCCAAATACATTCTAATTCTTGTACAAAGCACAGCCGTGTTATGGAAAGAAACCTGATAACTCAGAGGAACCAAAGGGAAGAGCCTTAGCATCTGTCAAAGTGTTTGACTGGGAAGAGGTAATCTCCATGGCCAGTCTAATCCCATTCATTATGGAAGCTGTTTTCTCCCATGTGCACTTTTGGTCCAAGTTCTCAATCTGATTCACCGGGACACCTGGAGAAGATGCAACCATTTTCTCCAATCTACAGTCCATGTGCACAAGAGGGTGTTTAAAGAAGTGCCGAGAACAACTTGAAGCACCTTTCACTGTTTAAGTCTACTGTTATTTTCCTAACATGACTTCCTGAAGTAGAAAGATGACAACACGCAGTATTCTACAGCATTGCCCTAAATCCCAGCGCAAGCCCCCAGACTCCCACTGCATGATATTATTCTGCTGACCTCCCATTTGCCATGGTTCATGTTTACTTTTGAAAGCTTCAGATAGCTTTAATTAAATACAGAAAAATATTAATACCACAATGCTTTCATATTAAACAATTAACTCTGCTCCCGTACTGTGTGGTATGAACTTGTTTTGCTACCACAAATGCTGCTCCATATTTAATATTCTCTGTTTAACTCGCTACTGCTGACACTATGGGAATTACTAAAAAAAACCTGAGGATTCTCTGCACATTTTATCCTGTTAAACAGTGGAGTAATGGCACACCTTGCAGCACGCACTCCATGGGTAGTCTGATGCACAAAAGGAAAGCCCAAATAAACTGCATTTCATTAATATGAAAGTTGCAAAGTAAATGAAATGTCAAAGAGGTAAAGCTAACGATCCAACTTTTAAAGCAAATGATGGAATACTAATTAATAACTGCAGCTGCCAGTAAACAGCCAACACTGGCATTCCATATAAGCTTACTCTTTTCTTTTTCATTTGCTTTCAGTTTTATGCTATTTTCAATGCAAATTTAGTTGCTTCTCTGCTTCTCCTCCCTATTCTGGTCAGGGAAGGCTGCTTTACTGCACTAGGGAATGGCAGGCCTGAACCAGATACTCCCTCTCTCTGGGTTTTGTGAGCTTTATCTACCTCCAAAAATTGAAACCTGTGTATTTGTGCTTGCAAAACCCAGTTCAAAATGAGAAAACAACAATTTAAATGAAAGAATGTGTGCTCATAGCCAAAAGCTGCTGCATTTTGTTCTTAATAGAATGCACACACACACAAAAAAAAAGCAAATGCAAAAAAAAGCAAAAAACCACTTAAAAAGACAAAAATATTCCTACTATTAAAAGGAAATGCTCAAAGTAATTAATGGCATTAGATTTAATTCCTTAAGACACACAGAGTTAGCATTGTTACATCTATTACTAGACCTACATACTATGTTGCCAGAATTTCTTTCCCATAAACTTAAAATTAGACAGCTACTACGCACTGCCACTCCTTCCAGCATCCCTATTCTCCCTACAGGTAGGCCACTACAGTTATGCCAACTTTCACAGAAGGACAAAACACAGCAACAAAATCTTGACAGACCTTCTTGCAAAAGGCCTAAGAAGAAGGAAAAGGCACAGACACCGTAAAGGCACTTCCAAACCCGCCACGATGCAGTCAGGGCCCAGACTTCAGAGCAAGATCCCCAAAGCAGCCCCAAAGCACCCAGGCTGTGATGTGCTGCCCTGCAAGGAGTGAGAGGGGCTGCCGTGACACTGAGTGGTGCCACCACACGAAGGAGACAACCTTCTGCCCACAAGCCAGAAACCATGTCACAAAACTACACCCTGTCATACGTTTGCTGGCACTGCATTGACATCAGCAGCAGCTGTAAACCCTAAGTGATAAATCTGCTGAAGAATAGGTGATGGAGTTACCCCCATTTTTAACTGCCTCAAAAAAAAGATTATTTCCAAGACAATGTAATAAATGAGACTCAAACCAAGTCTAAAGCAACGTCAACCTGTTTGAGCCCTAGGACTCTTGAAGGAAACAACAAGGAAAGCTGCAAAGTTTAACTTTACAAGAACAAGAGGATGAAATTCTTCCTCAAGCTCTTTCTCCTGCCACTTGCTGCAACATCAGCATTACTGCTTCTTGTGAGGCACAATGTGGACATGAGGAGCTGTATCTTTCAAAGAGTTTTTTAGCTGAATAATTTAACCCAAAATGTACTAACCACTAAAGTTGGGTCATTTTCTATCATCTACTTTGGCAGAAACACTGATGCTTTTTAAAATCTCCCTTTTAATTAGGTAGTTAGACATAGCTTAATTTTTAATGGACGTGATAAGTCTCTGTTCTTCTACAACCGCATCACTTTAAAGGATAACATAACCGGCAGGCCTCAGGCATGAAGACTGCAGCTTTATTTTTGTCTCATAATCCTCCTCAGTCATCAAGCAGAGGTAAACAGGTGCCATGAATCAAAGCTACCAATGCCCGCAAAATCCACATGCCTCTTAGCATTAGCCCCTCTCAGCAGTGGGCAACTACTGCACCTGCATTAGTGCGTCTCCTTGCTTTAAGGTGGCTTCATTCAACCTTAAGGATACAACAGCTTTCCTAAGAGTTAATTTTTAGCTTACTTTCCTCTTGCTGTCATTCTTTTCCAGTAATTTAACTCAGAATTCTAAGGTTGCTCTTATTCTTACTATAAAAGATTACTACTAGAGGTAAAGATTCCTTTATTGATGACCATCTGTACTTCCAGTACCACTTGGTTATTTTTACCCAGAGAGAGTTCGTTTGATTAATGCAGACTTGTCACAAACACTTTTTATGAAGTCCTACCTTTTCCAAATTGTTATATTAGAAAACAAACCCACACACCAAACAGAAAAGCCTTATAAGCTATGATGTTCAAGGATGAAGGCCCTCGTAGAGTGAGCAAAGCAACAACTTTAGTAAATGATGTCTTACAGCAGTGTATTTGTTAGAAAACAACTCCTAAAAAGAACTTCCCACCTGCTAGGACCAGGTTGGAAAGAAACATGAATCTCTCATAGCCTCGGAAACCTTCATGCAAGACAACGGAAGATAGTATGCATTTAGGAGAAGTTTTATGTGTTAAGCAAGTAAAATGATACCTCTCTATTCCCATGTTCCAGGTTAATGTTCCTGGCATATTTCTGATTGTTGTCTGCAAGACGACAACATCTTCTTTCCTAAGAGGGAGACACACACAGACCCTAGCCACACATGCTACCCATGGAAGAAAGTACATGGTAGTGGAAAAAAATGAATTTTTAAACACTTGCTAGTATTGCATCCAGATTTTACAGCCAATCCCTAAGAGCTGCTAACCAACCAGTTCACAGTTTACAAGATCTTCTATTAGAGTCAGCTTTAATGGCAATAAGAATGATTGCACACATGGAAGCACAGGAGAACAGCATGCCCCTTTCTAAGAAGTTATGTGCCAGCACAATTGCTTTTGTTGTGCTCTTCATTGCCCTTAGCCAGATCTATACTAGCATTTGCTCATTTGTGAGCATAGACTCTGAAACCATCCTGTTGTTCTTTTAGGCCTCTGCTATCCTGGACTCTTAAGGGCCTTCACTACAATCATCTGACAGTTTACTGCTATGAAAATTCTGAAGTACTGATGGTTCTTGCAGCGCAATAGCAGCGTTTAAAATATAGCCATGTATATAGTAATTTCTTAACTACTTATTAATATCCATACAATTTTAGTGTTAGTATATATTAGAACTTATTTTTCCAGGCAGTAACGGCAGTATGGCACTTTTCTAGATTAACACTTACCTGTAGAGCTAAATTCAAAGCACACCAATTTATCACAGTAGACTAGCTTGGACTTCTAACATTCAAGTCTTCTACAGGAACTTCTTACCATTTAGTCAGTTGTTACGGCCTTGTCGTAGGAGTGAGGCAATAACAAGAACAAAACAAGCAGTCGGTTGTTTCCTCCCTTCTGTCCTCAGTGAAATTTGTATCATCTTTAAATATCAAATAAGTTATAGACAGGAAAAAGGATGTAGCTGGCATTAGGCTTTCTTCCTTCTTTACTGTATGGGACAAAAAAAGGTAATCTGCTGGTCCACTACAGAAATAAATAAATAAATAACATTTTTGCACCTACACACAGGAGGCTGCAAAGTAAGTGAAGGAACTCAAAGATCTATGACCCAATATTCCCAACATTCAGTTCCTATAATTAAGTTGACAGTTTGTTTCCTGACAGATATCCAATGTGTGACTAGTGAAGCCAGTAGTGATCTTGTGTAGGGGTAAACTACTACAACCGAAGTAAAAGCACAGTTAATCAATACCTGCATCATCCAATAGCTCAAACAAAATTTTTGGTAGAACAAACAGGAATGTTTAAAAAAAATCTGTTCTGGGGAAAACAGAACACTTAGAGACCCTAGCGAGAATCTTCTGTTAGTCCAGTTCATGATTTAACTGTATAAGAAATTGAATGATCTAATACAAAAAAAAAAAAAAAAAAGTTAATAAAAACAGACAACTTGAAACAGCAACAACCACCATACATACGCATAACAGTATTCCCTGTGAGGGACCAAAAACTCAAAACCAATATAAGGAAGTCTGGCCTGTTTGCTTCATTTCTTTATGACAACAACTTATAAAATGTTTCAGTAGAAATTTTGACTTTTGTAGAAAGCTTTGTCAGCCTGAATTTTGAAGTGAATGTTATCTTTGCTCCAACAACCAGGAACATTAGCGGATTTGAAAAAGAGGTTCCTTTATATAATTTCATATTCCCTTGAGTTGAGGTCTTGAAGGGAAAAGAAACATATAGAAGCATAGAAGCCTGGAGCTACCCAAGCTTTGTCACGTAATCCTTATAACTTTAGACAAATAAATCCTTATAACTTTAGACAAACAATCAAGCATGCCTGGTCTTTCTTCCACATTTGCAAACTGTGAAGTTATTTCCTTTAATCGGATCTTTCTCAGAGAGGCACTAGCCAACTTGTTGATCAAGTCATAAGACAAGAACAGGAGGATATGGCCCCAGGCCTACCTCTGCTCACAGAAGTGCATTCACCAACCTTCTTGCACCCAAGATAGGCCTTGCTCCATTTTACACTTCAGACTCCTAGGTCTGACCCAGCACACACTTGTCCCCTCCTCTTGGGTAGGCCACAAACTGCAATTTCAGAGGGCTGGTCAAGAACCACTTGGCATCAACAGATCTCCCTCCAGCTCTGCCTCTTGCTCACTCAATTTTATTACATTTGCTACACTTGCTTTTTCACTGGCCTGCTACAGTTTCTTATTACATCTTCTCTACCACATAACATTTCCTCCACCTCCTCTGAGGGGAAATCTGTGGAATCTATACATAGATAGAAAGAAATACAATTATTTATTTTTAAAATCTAAGAGATTCTCAGCCTAATACTACGTAAAGCACTTATGTAAATATGACAAGAGATGCATTTATCTAAAGCGAATAAAGATTATAACAATTTTAGATGGCAATTAAATTATTTAACTTTTTTCAAACTTTTCAGCCATCAAAATTAATACATAATTTGGCTTTAATAGTTTAGTGTACTATCAATACCCAGGGTTTTACCACACCTGAGCAGTACCTCCTCCGTCTCTCCAGAAGATAGCTCTTCCACAAAAAGCTCAACCAGCTAGGGAAAAGCTGTTCACTTTATCTATATCATTATGAAGGTGCTCACCAGCATATTTCTTCTATCTTTATATGTTGCTTTTCCTTCTTCCCCCCCGCTTTTAAATTAATCAATTTCCACATTTACCTATATCATTTTTTCTTGCATTTCACATACTTTCATGTATACACTGGTATTGCAACAAAAAACACTACGGTACTTACACAGCTCTTCCACCGTCTTTTACGTTAAATTATGATTCTTTCTGGCATTATCTATCTCTTGACTCTTCTTTGCCCTTTTTGTGTTACTTAACATACGACATTTCTTGATGCATGTGATCTCCGGATTATTTTCCTGCAGTTTTCATCCCAGCTGTCTCCCATTCTTTCTACTTATTTTCAAGTGTTTTTCTACAGTTCTCTATTCTCTTCTTAGAAATTTCCCTTTCAATAAACTCACCTTATAACCTCTGAGCAATCAATGGACATTGGTCTACTATCAATCTAATTGACAAAAATCTTACCTTGGTATGTATTCCCATAAATGCTTTTGAGTGGTCTTAAGAGGAAGACACAATGTTCTTTTTACATTCCTTGTACCTAAAGGCATGATTAAACCAACAGTATTCCTTTGTCTTTGTCAGTACCACATCTTTGAGCTCATCTTGGCAGATCTCTCTTTCCGAGGTCAGCCCTGCAGCCAGGGCCATGCTTGTAGCAGCACTTCTGAAGAGCTCTTCCAGATCATTTCAGAGCACATCTGTTGCTTCATTTCCCAAGCCTGCTATGGTCAAGGACACACTCATGACCTGTGTTCATAAGTAACAGATGTCTCTAACTACTATCAATAGCAGCTTTGGGCACTATAAAAGCTTGCTTTTAACTATTGCAGTGTTTCCTTTTTTTAAAAAAAAAAAAAAATCTTTAGCCTGAATAACCAAGATAAATAAATAAATAAATAAAATTAGTCTGCCAGAGCTCAATAAAATAAAATAAAGCTTCCTTGCTGTGCTTCCTTTGGTGTACCCTCTTGGGCCAGCTGCAGGTTTACAAGCTCAAGTGTCTGAAATTTCTCCTTTTCTAGAGAAAAGATTACTCATACCTATTATCATCATGTCCATTTTATGAAAAACAAAGGTTTTTAAAAGAGAAGAAAGTAACCTACACCAAATAGGTTATTCTAATGTATGCTCAAGAAGGTTTAGTGAAACACTTACAGTAAATAAAAATTTCTTCCTTTGCTAGTATTTTTTCCACTGTTGAAAAAAAATATACCTATCTCTGCTACCATTAAGGTAACTTCCACTCTTATTCTAGACAGACAACCATAGTTTGTTCTCCACATAAATTAATATTCCACAAAAGAGTTAATTATCTCTTTCCAATTTGTATGAAAATATCACATAAGAAATCATTACTAAAAATAATTAATATTAAAAAGGCACTAGAATTATAGATGGAACATTACAATATTCTTCCAAAGGGCACAGCTTTGTAATGTAAATATGCACTACAAGGGTATCATAATTACTCAATGATGGTATCTTAATTCATCATCAATAACATTTATCATTTAAAAGAAGTTGCAGGCACAATAACCATTATTATCACATCTGTAAATAAGAAGAATTTGACTGAGATGAATTAATTCTTTTAGACTGCATTTTAAGTCTATAGTATGTGTTCAATAATGTATGGATATATCTGGTGGCTAGGATTGTGCTATTTTTAATATTTCCCTGGTTGCTCAGGGAAGAAATGCTGTGGAAGAGAAGGCTCAAGCAAATAAACAAGCAAGAGGAGCTATAGAGGATTGAGAATATCTTACTCAGAAGAATGAAGTGTGCGTTACTGTCTGATGAATTTATCCAAATAAATAGTGAGACATTGAAGAATACTAACCATATTCATCAAGACCGGTGCTCAATAACATCCTTGTAATCAAGGGACCACCAAACTTTCCCGTAACAGGTTCTTCCACCTTGTGTCCTGCTAATGTTTGGTGGCTAGAAAGGGAGAATAAGACAACTCCAACATGCAAATTCTTGCTATTTTATATAAATGTCTCTCTCTTTTCTCTCTCTCTCTTTTTTTTTTTTAATGATTATAAGCAACTGGTTTCTAATTAGACACCACCAGCAGTAGAGAAGCTGGCCCCCAGCAAGACCTACCAGAAGTAAACACCAGTGACCACTGTGGAGTCCACCAGCCCAAAGTCAGAAGAACGCATCTGGCAATGACTTTGGCAAGCATATTCTGGTAGCTGTGGAAACCCACTCTGGGGGCCAGAGCACCACAAGCAGGGAAACACTGTGCTGGAATACATCATTCTTTATGATTCAACGTCATTCATGCCTATGGCTGCTTCAGGAGCCTTGCTTCAAGTTTGCACGTTTATTCCCCAGAACTCAGAAACACTTTCTCAACTCTCGAGAGATCAAATTAATTTTAATGTCAAGCTTTCCGATGTAGTAAGTAAAGGTATATTTCATCCCACCCACAGAGAAATAACATATGGCAGATAACGGGCTACACCAGTCCCACTGAAGATCTATTTCACATTTTAAATGGCAGGTAAGTGATACAGAAGCCTTATGATGGTACTCTGCAAATGTAACCTTTAGTGGTAATGATTTAAGTCCATATTCACATATGGTTTCATTTTTAAGAATAATTAGGTAGTCTATATCTCCATCTGGCTTGAAGTGATTGCTGACAAGTTTAAAACCAAATATTGTCAGCCTTCAAGCAAGATGAGATAAACAAATAAATAAAAAGGACAACCAAACAAAACTCTCACAGTCACTTATCAGATGTCAGATGATGTTTTAGACGCAGGATGACATTTTATGCAGAAGATGTGACCACTGCCAGGAGCAAACCTTTCTGTGGCTCTGATGCTTTAGCTTCCAACGCAAGTCCAAGAGCGAGTTCAACAGCCCTGTGTTCCCAGCCCTAGCAAACCCCCATGCGGATGCAAGAGCTACGATGGAGTCTTCTTCCACCTGCAAAGAGACCTTCCTCCTCTCTGGCTTATAACCCTTGTCAGCATCTTTGGGCTTTCATGTGATACACGCTACACAGCCCCTGGTGGGGCTTATTCAAGGACAACAACAAAGAAATAACAAAGAGTATGAAGAACAGCTAAACATCTTGAACTCATTTCAGAATGTAATAGTTCATTTACCAACCACAGTGGCAAAAGAAACGGAGAGGCGTAGAGTCAAGTAGCAACATTCACAGAAGAAAATCAGGCGAAAATTAACTAAAATATTCCCTATTTCTTCTCCAGCAGAAGATAGCTTGATAGCTCCTCTATACAGTAAACCACACATCTAGGTGGATGAGAGACCATTTCAAGGTGCAATAATTTATTACTTGAGCTGCATGACAGAGTAAAAGAGTGAAAATGTCATTCTGTTATGAGGCAGCCTGCACAGCATTTTTCCTTCAGAATGTCAGGTTGGGGTCTTAAGACTTCCCTTCATCCCATTATTTCCCCATTTGAAACAGTCCCTCTTTGACTTGATTTAGTGGGAAAATGAAGAACTGGTATGAAATTTAAAACACGTGTCATTTTTGTGGAAACACCCCTGTAGGTGAGTTAAAGATAGAAAGTGGTTGGCACAGAGGCCAAAACCAAACATATGACACTTCTCATTATCAACACAGACAGTTGCAGCAGCATGATAGTAAGAATAAGAAAGCATTAGAGGTTTGGTCTTGCACAAAAAGTGAAGCAGTTGGTTCCTTATACTCAAACACCAAGTTAACAATTTAAGAGTTGTAAAAACTATTGATGCAGAAAAAAGATTTATTCTATTTTTGCAACACAATAATTTATTAATCTCCATGTCAATAACACAATTTTAATCCCATTAAAGGCTGCTTTTTTGTACGTAAAGTACGCTTACAAATTCACAGAGAAGATTAATCTATTTCATTTGACAGTAGAGATTTCCCAGCTTTAGCTAAATCCACTTTGGAAGAAGACAGGGAAAAGGGTCTATGGAGGATAAACATTTGTTCCATTTTTATTTGGTTGTCTGGTTGGGTTAAGATTTCTGCACATTAATAGCTTGAGTATTAGTGCTCCAACTCTAATTAACATGTCCCAATTCTATAAACCCCGTTAAAGGATTTTTCCTGAAGTCACGAGTGAACTTTGGAGATGAAACAGGCAATCCTCACAAAAGGTCCAGGTAGCTTGGCCTACCACTTTCCTATTTCGCTATACTTCCTCTCCATTAGTCCAAACTACACAAGTGCTTATTAAGTCTGAGACATTAATAATAGCCAGTGTATATACATTTATATAGTTTCAGTGGAGTGAAAAAAGTTTCAAAAATAATGAGGAAGGGAAGGAATAATAAAAGGTAAAGACAAAACTTGGAAAGAGTTTTCTCCTACCACCTCTAGATAAAGATATCTCACCTTCCCTTCAGCATTGCATGCAGTGATTTTTCAACTGAAATTACACATTGCTTCATTGATAGGGCTTTCCACACAAATGAAAAAGGAAATGGTGTTTTACCTTCCTGAAATCAAGTTCAGTGGAGCTTTGGAACAACAACAACAAAAAAAGATTTTCTTTTATTCGTCTAAACTAAATACAATTTCCTTCAAAGATCTTCTGAAATTGGATTTTTAGTAAGTGAAAACAAAACTTTGTGAGCCAAATCTAAGTACAGGAAGACACATCAGGCTGTGAGCAATGCTGAGTTTAGACTGTTAATGTAATAAAAAATAGCAGTGTAAAAAAAAAAAAGACATTATCTTGAAGATTTGGCATCTTCAAGACTCCGAGAAATTTAAAACTTGCTCCTCTTTGCTCAAAACAAAGTTTAGCTAGTAAAAAGTTCTACAAAAGTAAAAATTTGGGAAAAGTATTTGCGGAGATGAAGGAAAAGGAGATAAGGATTTTATGCAAAGTGCATGGAAATATTTTGAAGCATTTTGTGTTTTTAAATGAAGAGTTCTTACATATGACTAAAGAATATAGGTCAAAACTACTAGTGAACAATGTGTATCCAACAAAATGTACAGCTCAGAAAAAAACCTGTATATGGAAGGGACATTTGAGTCATACTGGAAAATATCTGAATTTAGACTCCAGTAAAACAAGGTGAATAGCAGAACTATGAAATCAGTCGGTTCTTAAACAGGGGCATGTCAACATTAAGCAAGCAGATATTACCTCATCATTCGTGTTTTAATAAGAGCTGTGGGAATAGTGTGTCCAGTTCCATTACTGCTCCTGAGAAACTTCTAAACACGTTTAACACACTCAGGGAAGGTTATATTGGCCATATGGACTGGAAGCAATGGGAGGAGACCCAAACGACAGACAACAACAGGCCACCTAGACTACCTTACAGAGAAAGCACATTAAATGAACTGAGGGGGCTTCATCAAAGCGATAGTTAAAGGGATTTGATCAGGAACTTGAAGTTACTACATGCAGAAAGACATTATGGTGATGGGCAGCTCTTTAACTGAGTATGGACAGAGGGAACAGCCCTAGCACAGATAAACGGGAACTGACCAGAGGGCAGAAAGGTTTCCAAGAGAAAAACAAAACCGTGCTAGGTACCTTCTCTCTGGTAAGAAGTATTTGGTCCAGCCCTCCCAGCACATGGAGAGCAAGTGAGATACTTCAGAGCTACTCCTTGCTGAGTTTTCCTGAATGAGGGCAGCCCATCTGCCCTTCAGGGAAAACACCCCCATGACAGAGGTTATAGAGCAGGAGCCAGCCACCACATAGCATGTTTTCCACCACTGCTTTTCACCATCGAGCAGAAGGAAGCATTACCTTTAGGCAGTAGCTCAGTCCCTCATGGCTTTCCTCAGAGTTTATCATGTGTGCCACACAGAAAACATTATTTCCAGGTGTAGAGTTAAAGTGAACTTGCCCTTCCTTCAGTATCAGCTCACCCAGAGCAGTGTGTTATCTCCTCTGCAGATGCAGACTTTGGGCTCTCCGGTTCTCTAGGGAACTGCAGGCTCTATTAGTACTCTGCTGCTGCATTAAGGTTCTTCCCTGCATATGGGTCAGCACTTTGGCTCCTAGTATTAGAGTGCACCACGCACTAGGATGGGCTCATTGATTTCCCTTTTATTCCAGGAAAGAAAACTTCGGTCTTAATCAAGCAAGTAGTCCCATCCTTTCAGGTGGATGAATGAGAATCTCAGATCAAAAGAGTGCCTAGATTGGCTTTCTAAAGTCCATGTCCAAATCAATAATTTTTCAATTTTCCACTACAAAGGCTAGAGCACTTATTTTGGCAGCCATCACAGGGAATGCTTTTGACTGTGGCTTTTATCGTTTTGAAAAACATTCCTTGACAGAGATCACCATCCTTCAGCCCCAAACACGTCAGTGGTGGCCACAGCTAAATACATGGCCTGCTGGTCAACCAAGACGCTATACGAGTTGCTTAATCCGTCTTTGCCGATTTTTACTACACATTAAGATATGTTTCTGATCACATTTTACCTTGCAACACTCCTACTAGCATCTAAACCCCCAAACTGTTGAGCAGTTAATCCAATTACAGTTTCTTTTTCAAGTGTCTCACACTCCTTGTATTCTGACGCCTTCTAATTAATACTGAGCAAGTGCTTTGTTTACCCTTCTGGATTACAGCCTCCAGCAAGTCTCTCAAGTGCTTTTGTCACTGGCAATAAGCAAAATCCTCATGCCCCGTATTCTGGCATGATGCCTTGCCTTTTCTCAGGAATTCAGATCCTTTATAGTCAGCGTGCATTCATTTTGAGAAGTATTACAAGTTAACACGAGGTGTGAATGTTATCTATATAAGTTCATTACCATTCATCCCTATGAAATTTAGAGTCATGCAATTTTTTCTTTTCTTGTCTCCTACTCCTCAGGGCAGGGGAAGGATTTTTCTCTGCTCCTACTAACCTGCTTCATTCTATAATCCTTTCCTATTTAAAAACTGAGAAGGATTGAAGGGAGTCTGGTTTTCAGATTTCCCAGCTCTTGTTCTTAGCTTCTTTTTATGGTCTTCACAAACTTGAGTGCTACCTACAGTTCCTGCTCCAAAGAAACAACCTCTGGGTGCCACTGTGACAAGCTTCTATGTGCTTTAACAGCTGGTGGGGAGTGCATAGAATCAATCATTAAAAGTTTTCATACCACACCAAAAGCAGTGTGCCTTCTCTTTAGCTTATTTTTCCCTGCTGTTTTTGAAATTTTACTGTCACTCTCAAGTACCTGAGGAGTGACTGTAGGGAGGATGGGGCCAGGCTCTTCTCCATGGTGGCTGGTGACAGGACAAGGGGTAATGGGTACAAGTTGAAACACAGGAAGTTCCACCTCCATGAGAGGAAGAACTTCTTTACTGTGAGGGTGACAGAGCCCTGGAACAGGCTGCCCAGAGAGGCTGTGGTGTCTCCTTCTCTGGAGATGTTCAAAACCCGCCTGGATGCCACCCTTTGCCCCATGCTCTAGGGGTGTCTGCTGGAGCAGGTGGGTTGGATTAGATAATCTCTGGAGGTCTCTACCAACCTCAACCATTCTGTGATTCTGTTATTTTAAAATTCTTTGCTCTCCCAGAAGAATTAGTAAAACTAGCTAGGAACCTTTTTCAAGTATTGATTCCAAAACTTTATGCCTGCAAGAGACAGTAGGTCAAGACTTGAGTTGAATCATAACTCACGATACTTGTTTAAAAACTAAGTCTCAATAATATAGATGATAAGTCCTCGAGAGCAAGGATGAACAACTACCATATGCTGAAAATACTTTGTGCAGTATATCCTCTTTCAGAGCCCTTGCATTATATATTATCAACTGTTATATTATCAATTAAAAACAACTCAAAATATGAAGTCTTCCATGAAGTCTTTTATCTTCAGTGAGATGGCTTTTAGCCTTCTAGTTTTGCTTGCCTTTGGCTTTTAACCGCTGAATTCAATTTTATTTAGACAACTAATTAAACAAAACAACACAAACACACATGCCAAAGCACATGCATGGTCAGTTCATAGGAAACAGTCTTAACTACAATTCCTTCTAAGATGATAATATGGAGAGACAAACACCTGAAAAACAAACAAACAAAAAAAACCCTCTAGATATTAAATGTATTGAAATAAGTAGACTTTAAAGCAGTTACTCAATGGCTATACTACAAGAGCCTTGAAAAACAATATTTAAAATTAGTTATATTTCATTAAAAAAACCCTTTGTTATGAACTCTATCCTTCTCATTCATTTGGCAAATTGCTATGAGATCAATCATTTGATGTTTCTATTAGTCCTTCCCCTTGTACCTCCTTCCCCTTAAAGTTTGCTGGTGGGACTTCCTAAACTTGTTGAGAATGGTCCTTTGTTAATAAAAGTGTCCTCCCCTTCTAATTGTATGGGCTAGATGTAATTTTCATTAGCAAACACGATGTATGAGAGGATGATAAAAATCATCCTTTTAAGTTAACATTTGCTCTCACAGATAACATATTTTTAGATTATCTTGCCATACAAACATCATGCCCACAGGATCTGTTCTAAGAAGAAGTGACAGAAGCCTTCTATCTTTATCACTACTCCTTTCTGTGAAATGGATGTTACATTTCACCATTACACACAGTGTATGAAAGAGGTTTTTTACAGGGCAAATCTGTGAAGGGGTTCACAAAACTCTGTACTATGTACTACATATATCAAGTAGTTTAATGATATATTCCCTCAGTTCTTAAGGCCTCTATGCAAAATAGTGGTTGAAACAATCACTAAAATCATAGTCGATTATACAGATACTTCCATGAGCCCCAAAACCAACATAGCTACAAACTCCCCGTGAGAAACCTGCCCTCTAAGAGTTTAAAAACAGTATCAGCCATAGGCCAGAGTTCTGTTGTCAGTCACCATAAGAAGCTAGAAGTCATCACCACCCTCCTGTCTTGAACCCTGCACCATATGTGTTAAACAATACAGGCCAGCCCCTGTCTTCCAGAAAAGGGTTTTACCCGATCCTAGGCTGAGCCTCAGGAGACAAAATGCACCAAGAAAAATGAAGGAATGACTCATATGCATTATTTTGAAGAGCAGCAGCACTCTAAAATACAGCACTCCAGCAAGACTGTTATAACTCCTTTCACAAAAAAACAAGATATTTCACTATCTACTTCAAAAAACTCAAGTCTCCTTCTGGTAATTCCTGTTTAACATAAGCTTATAAAGTGTTATGATTAAGTTCTTTTCAAAATATTCTATTTTCTTTAAAGCTGAGAGAACAGTGCCGCTACACCTTTTTCCACACTCATTCTTCTTACCTTAAAAAAACCCCACACACTCCTCACGCAAGAATGAGTACACCCATTTTTTTCCTAATATTTCTCTTACTCTATTCCAGTTGAACTGCCAGTTCTGAACTGCATCTCATATACAAATCTTTCTTTGCAAGAGGAATGTGCCCTGCATGAATCCAAACCTATCCAAGGTCTTAAGTGAGCTAGAAGCTGCTCCAGAGTAATCAGCCTCACTATCAGCTTCACCTAGCTCCCGCTACAATTTAAGTGTCACAAAAGCAAGTGACACTTGCAAATGGAGATAAAAAAGCCAGTGGCCAAGAGTTACCTATTTCACATCGAGATCAAAATAGCACTTCTGAGCACCAGTACCTCAGAATATGCACCAAATGCATGACATGTTGGGAGGGAATTGCATGCAGACCTCCCCAACATCCTGGTGTCTATGGTTAAGGACATTTAGTTCCACGTGCCAGAAGGAAGTGAAAGATGCTGTGTTCTGACAGCTGGAGGGCACAAAGCTCAGGACTTTTCTGTTCTTAGACACAGATTTAAGAGTCTGAAATTCAATAGAGTATGTTGATCTTGGGAGCTGACAATCCCTTTGGATGAACTCAGAGTATCAGCTTGACGCAACACCACAAGGTCAGAGCAAGAACTAGTGAACAGATTAGTCTGAACCTTCTGTAGGGAGCTATACAGAAACTACAGAATGTGGGAATTGATAGCAGAAGGCGTGATATAACTCCACAATGTCAGACTTGATTAACCTCAAACTGCAAGGCGGAAAAGAAAGTTTTCTTCTTTAGAGGAGGGGGAAAGAAAAAAAAAAAGGCAGAAAAACAAGAGGCCACTATGATGGCTTAAAAGGGGAATTTTAGTATGGAAAAATCATCTGACTTCATAAAACAAGCCCTCTCTCTTCCTATCCCCACCCCAGTTATGCCTCCTACTCATGTGCCTCCTACAGCCAGGCAGGAAGAGCTCATGCACATTGCACATACATAAACACATAAACTATTAGTAAAGCATTCCAAGTAAGTCAGAAATGACCTTGCTGTCACTTAAAAATACCAGCAAATACAATGCACATTTACATTTCTGGCCTCGACTATCAAGATTATCGTTATAATTCATTCTTCCTCCAGCAGGAACCATCTCCTGATATCTTATGTTAAAGATAGCCTTTCTAACACAAGTTCCTCTTTCAAGTCAAATCGATGGCTGTGCATTTAGACTTTGTTTAGCATACTCCTAAATTCACGAATAAATTTTATGCTATCTGTAGAAATCTATTATTTATTAGCACAAAGCAGACTGAGTAGACAGTTGAAGGTTAAAGATGATCAGTACAAACAAGAAAAGGGAAACAGTTAAATCAGAACAGCAGATGGTATTAATATTTATGAGAAATGCACCCTGCCAAAAGGCGATTATTTTCTTTGATAAAAATTAAAGGAATGGGGGAAAAAAATAACCCAGTGGACAGAAATCATGAAGCTTCCAGAAAGTTTGAAGTGCCCTTTCTCATAAGAACTCATTAAAATGAGGTGTTTTGTTTGAAAAGGAATATAGTGACCCGGGATAAAAAATGGCTTAGATCAGACAAAATAACATTAAGATTCCTACACAGTCAGATGAAGGAAAAATACCATACCTTGGTAAGGAAGAGAATGACAGCTAGTGTGCTCTGCCCTAAAATAGTGTAAAAAAAAATGAAAAGCACGATGAAGAAATTCACAGGTGAAAAAAGTCTATTTTGGAGGAATTATGATAGTGCAGAAAAAAAAAAAAAAAACCACTACTCTCAAAACCACCACACACACAGTCTAGGATCATTAAAGAACTGGGAAAATACTTTTCTTGGTGAAATCTCTAAAATAAATATGTTTTAAAAAATCCTACCTTAAAATTAATGTTTTCCTTGGCCAGGAATGCAGAAATAAGATAAGCTAATGGTAAGATAATACCATCTTATAAGATAAAAGTATAAAACTGTCATAAAAAAGCCTCATTTTGACAGATCAAAAACTAAGTTTTAGTCTCCAATTGCTATTAAGGTTTTGATTTACTGGAGGGGATACACATTTCAGTAACTACCAAAAACCTCAATCTATCACCTGACTGAACCCTTCTTCTCCGTATTTAAAATGGTTTTGGTTGTAATAGAGGCATGATGGTAATTTCTCCCTTTTCTTAGGGGTTGGAAAACACTGGAGTACAAATCACTGCCAGTGCAGCGTGGACAAAGATATTTTTCCTACCCTCAAAAATAAGTGTCTCCTCCCCCCCCAGGACTAAAATTGGGACTTAATACACTGGACTCTGAAGAGATACTCTAGCTCCCTTGCCTGCCCATTGCTTTTCAGGAGGGTCCTACACCAAGCACCCCATAGCAAGAGCTCTTCTGACATGAAGACACAAGTGGACATTTGCCGTCATTTTGCCTTTTAACAAATTGAAAAGGGAATCTGGTTAATAGAGAAGGCATAATTCCTTTAGCCAGTCTTTGAGCTGAACAGTGCACATTCAGATACAGCCATATTTAGTTTAATAACACATGCAAATTAATATTAATTTAAAATCACAAGGGATGTTACTGCAGAATAATTTATTAAGCAAAGCACTCTAAACCAAGTCAAATATCCAAGAAATTTAGAAAAAAATTCCTACTCCTACTTCAGGCTGTAAAAGTAGGTTTGAATCACCAATTGTGCCTAACCACCTATTTGCCTATTATGAAAGGCATTTTTAAAATGCCTGCAAGGGCCTCAAACAGGGAAGTTAAGTGTTCGAATTTGTGTGTTCATGGTTATACATGCCTAATTTGATTACATGTTAAATAATTACATTCATTTTTTTTGAGACATGTTAATAGTGTAAAATAGCACCCTAAAACAATATAAAAGAACGAATATGCAGAATATACTTCAATAACAGAAAAAAACATCACCATAAAACTCAGAGAAGTCTCTCTGGAATAGGGAGCAAAGAGAAATGAGGCTTAAATGTGGGATTCCTGAAGGCCAGTGGTCATGCTATGAGCAAGCCAGGTAGGCGCCAAACCTAGATAAAAGGGCAGATAGGTGTTAGACCTAGATAAAAGGGCAGATGGGTGCCAGGTGGGCACCAGGGCGCCGGACCAAGTCTGTTGCATAAAAGATAAGGAATTCCGCTGAGAATCAGATAAGGAGTCAAAGAGTTGAGACAAACAGGTAGAGGGGGACGGTCATTAAATGTGAGGACACGTGGGCACTGTTAGTTAGCCTCTGTTAGTTAGCCTATCACACTGTATAGTTAGGCGCATGGACGTGGAGTCTTGACCAATCATTGTAACGAAGCGCTCACATATACGGGGAAGTCTTGCATATAAGCGCGATTGGAACCCTGAATAAACTGGCACTGCTTGATCACATTGATCGTGTGTGTGGTGTCCGAGACCCCTGCGTCGACACTTACACATGTTTCCCTTTAGTGGAAAGGAGAAGGGGGGAAAGTTTAAAACAAAATAAAATAAAAGCAGATTTCTGCTAAGATACTTTTAAGGATTAGTGCAAAATATATAGATACAGATATATGTAAAATTAAGACTCATTTGATCAAACAGTGGTACCGGGACAACTTGCATGCAATCCACTAGACCAGATTTTCTTGATGAAAGGCAAGTAATGAGACCAAACTAAATAGGAGTTCTTTGGAGATATAAACAGACCTTTGAGCAAACAAATATATATATAATTCCTTACATATACACACACATAAAGACAAAGAATATTAAAACACAGTGCCTTAAAAGCTCTCTAAACTTTACAGAGGACTTGAAAGAAAAGCAACACTGAAGTGCTACTTGAGTTCTTTATTTCTGAGAGTTCACCAGTTAAACAAGCTCAGCTCTTGGGTTATTACACTTGGCAAAAATAAATAAATAAAAAAAAATAGAGAAATTGCTTTTTTTACAGACCCGTGTTAAGGTTCCAGGCAGCAGTGCTGAGAACAGCAAGGCATATTATTACTACTCACATGAGCCTCTATCAAAAGGACAAGTCCCCATCACAGTTACCTCCTCTAATGCAGGACCATCCTGCAGAAAGGCAGCCTCATCTTGCACTTACACACACAAGACACTGATCTCATTTCAAGGGCCTCCCTTTTCTTCATCACTTTACAAAACCAGTAACAGCAGTGTACTCCAGAATGAAAGCCATGAAAGCTTCTTACAGAGAAGACCTTGCACAAAGGACTTTAAAAATTTCATAAAGTATTTAAAAGGGACATTTTAAAAAGTTAAAGACAATTGTCAAACTCATCATTGTTATGCTAAACAAGTAAAAATTGCAAGACATCCAGTCACCCTACACAAATAAACATTGGCCAAGTATTTCTCATTCAAATTTAACAGGGATGAGTTTTACAACTCTGAACAGAAACCACTTTAGCGGGAATGTCTGACGGGCATGTAAAGAGCTAACAACAGAAACCATCAAACTGCACCAACTCTGCTGGCATGTCAGAAAAGTGACAGAAAAACTTTGGGTACTCTCCCCAACAACAAGGTAGGGAATTGGGAAGTCTTGGTGAGGCCAGGCAGTCTCTCTGTGCCACAGTTTGCAAGCAAATACTGAACTACTCGCTAAAGAGCTGATGCACTTGCAAAACACTCAATAAGGGTCTGAAACTCCCCTCACTGACGGTGTAAAGAGCAGATACTATTACAGAACTCGCCTGAAGGTTTAGGATGGATCACCTCACAAGCATGACCACAACACTATAGTTACCCAATGCTCTTGTAAGGGTACAAAGGACAGAGTCCAGCACTGACGAGTTGAACAGGGATCGGGAACGACACCCGATCAGCTCCTCTGCCTGGGGTGCAGGTTTCCCTCCTTCCTCTTAGCTGGGACCCTGAGCTAAGGTCACTCCTTTCAGGCTTCAGAGTCCCCTGCACATTCAGGGAGAAGAAATGAACTGGCAGTTGTCAACTCCTTGCAAGGCTGGAAGTATTTTCACTAAATATATAAATATATATATTTTCTTCTCATTCTCCAGAGTCACTCAGGATCTATAACTTTAAACAGCAAAACATTAAAATTTAAAGAGAAAGTTAAAACTAATCTTACTGCTTAATAATGACAGTTAGAAGTGTCCCCAGCACCACCCTATAGCACTGCTTTCAAGGTTACATTCCAGCAGCCAAGTGACTTTGTCTTTATATCACTCTTGCTCTATAGGAAGAAGGCTATGAAGAGAGAAGCAAGTTCACAATGTGCAATTCTGTAGCCAGAACAAAGTGACACCTCCTCAAGTTACGCAGGCCACATTTAATTCTGGAGATTGTTTCACAATATAAACCCAATTTTTATTCTTCTTTCAAAAGCTGGAAAAGAAGATACACTGTCTTCATTGATAATTTTAAAGATCCTAACAAATGTTTTGCAAATCAACCATCCTATGAGAAATGGCTACTAGAGAGAAAATATGTTTAAATATATAACAATTTTCCTAACTAATTTATTTTTCAACTGCAGGGGTGAGGGGAGTATCAGCTACTTGATTGTCAAGATCAAATGATTCTTTAGCACCACAACGGCAAATTCCTTTTTTAAAGCTAGAGTTATTTATGCTTTTTATTCCCCAGATCTGTGGGTGGAAGCTATCAAGTCTCATGCTCATCTTCCAAGTACACATATTCAGTCAGAAGATTTTTTTCCTCCAGTCTGTTGGCCCATAAAGGAAAGCAGAAACTAAAAGGCCTCCATCTTCTGATGTCATTTTGCAGCTGCAAACCTACTAGCAGTTCAAGAGGGATATATTTCCATTACGGTTACTTGATCCCTGGTCCCCAAAGCTCCATTATGCTAGAGCTCTAAATAGAAAAGTTCTTCCTATTTATACAGTATTCTGCATCCACTGCAAAGCTGAGAAAATTCTTTTTTTTCCCCGCCTCTCCCTCTCATTTCAAGGGATCCAAAAATAAATACAAGAAAACAGAATCAGAAACTTTGCTCCCTGCTACTGCAAAAACAAAACACCCTTTATTTGAACCAGTTTAGTTACAGTAACTTTGTTAGCAAGTGCAGATCTGGCAAAGTCAAAGAGTTAGATATTGAATTTGATACAGGACACCGTGAATTGTGTTGGATCTTGGTCCCAAATCTTCCTATTTATTTATTTTACAAAGCACACTCTTCCCTGGATCCAGTGGGAGCTGCACAGAGGGCAACAATTATCTGCAGCTGTAATTTCCACTGTTGTTTCTCTTTTACTGCTGTTAAAATAAAAGGTAAAGCTAGAAACTGAAAGGATTTGATTTCTATTGCATTTTTCCTCCCAATATATCACTTTGTGCATTTTCTGTGCTTTCTTGCAGGAGCATGTAGGCAAAGAAATGCAGAAAAGTCTAAAAGCAGTTATTTAGCTGAACCACATCACATATCTTGCCCTTTGGGGATTTCACATGAGCCGCTGGTGTTTCCATTGCCTTCTGGATCTTGGGAGGAAGACAAGCAGGAGACCTTGACTCAGCAGCCTAGTAGCTAGGCTGCACAGCCCCAAAAGCCAAGCCTTGGATCTTCCTCACTCACTCCTTTCCCCAGCTGTGTTGTGAAAAGTGCATAGAGGAAAACAGGTGAGAGTTGTGGGCTTAAAAGAACTCATATGAAGGTGTCAGGTCCCATATCCTAACTTTTGCAAGCAAGATTTTGGCTGCTTGAGATGCAAGCTCCAAACGCAGAGCACACCTTTCAGAACATCCCCAATTTTAAAAGCTTATATAACATATATTCCCAGCTGCATAGTGTTCCAGGCCAAGAAGTATAGAAAAAAGAATGTTCTTTTTCCACTTACTATCAGCTGTGTGTGTGCACACATCTAAGAGAAAGGAGATCCCTGTCTTGGATATTGCCATTCCGCTCTAACTCTCAGTACTCTCTATAAATACCAGTTCTGCTCTGTCCTTTCCCACCCTTCACCTGAAAGCCTCTGATTAGGCAACATTATTATTTCATACTATCAAGAAGTTTTCAAATCCACCATTTCACAAGACACATAGGCCAACAACAGTTCCCACTCCTTAAATATACTGAGCTGCCAACAACATCAGCTACTTAATGAGCCTCTGGCAGCTTCAGGTCTGGGCAGGTCTTCAGTCTGGGCAGCCACGACTGCGCTAGGCCATAACCTCCCTATGGGCCCAGAGAAATATACACACAATCCAGCCCCAAATCACAGAAAAACAAGTAACCTAGAGCCACCCTAACCTTGAGCTCCTAATATCTGGAATCTTCTTGCTCTCCATTCCTCCCACCACAGCACAGACCACCACAGACCCATTTCACAGAATCACAGAACAGTTGAGGTTGGAAGGGATCTTGAAAGATCACCTAGCCCAAACACCCTGCTCAGGCACGGACACCTAGAGCACGTGGTACAGAGTCGCATCCACGTGTCTTTTGAAGATCTCCAAACAACCTCTCTGGGTAGCCTGTTCCAGTGCTCTGGTACCCTCACAGTAAAGAAGTTCTTCCTCAGATGGAGATGAAACTCAGTCTTCCTCCAGGCAAAGACCTGCTCCTTTTCCCTTCTCCTCTGTCCCCCCTCCATTTTGACCACCCTGCTCAGTACTACATCCCCTGCGGGTGTGCTCCTTGCCACAGGAGTCATGATGAGAGCCAGCTGCACTCTTCAGTGCTATTAACTCCCCCTCAGCAAGGCTCATCCCTCCATTCCTTGGATGCTCTTAGCCTAAAACAGTTTAAAAGAGTGAATTGCATAGATTTTTTTTTTAGAAGACTACCTGAAATGGGAGACACATACACATCCAGAAATCAGGAATCTCTGTGCACAGTCATAAAGCAGCCAGGAAAAAACTGCTTCCCTCTTCCAGCTCCATACCTGGGGAGAGGCCAACGAGCTGCGAGCGGCAGCTGGGCTCGCAGGGATTGCGCTCCCCTAAGCTCTGGGAAGTTGCAAGCAGCGCTCAGAAACTAAGCATGAAATGGATTTGCATTTTTTTACTGGGTTTGCAAGTCTTTTCTCTAACTAATTCTAGGATTAAGCTACTCACTTCCTGCCACTCCAGATCCTTACGATACGCAAACGTGAGTTTTCATTTTCAATGCCAACACTCTGCACTGCCAATATTTCATTTTGTCTCCAAGGGCATGTCAACAGTGGGAACACACAAACCTATCTTTTAAAGCAATTGAGATATAGAAGCATTCGAAGCATACATATGCCAAAGTATAACCATGCTTTCACCCAGAGGAGATAAAGCACATGTTATGTTTAGAACATGAAAAATCTCACTTATTCATGTGTAAAATCAAAGTTATTTTTAAATGACTAAATTGATCTATGTCTGAATCTTATGTGTTGTGTTTCTATTTATAATAGATGCAATGAAAGTCCAGAAAATATGAAGCCCTAAGACTGGGTATGCAAAATCCAGACCTTAGTCCAAAGTTTGAAGAGTACTTCCAGTTTAAGATAAGATTTGGTTCAGAAATGCACATATGCCTAAAATGTGGGAATCCATTAATTTGGGATGCACATTTTTTTCTGTGTGCACCTTTTGCCCAGGAGCAACCAGTGAAGTGGAATTCATTTCTAAAATAGTGACAGATCTAGGTCAGAAATGCATAATTAACTAAGAGACATAGGAACTCGCTTAAGCAAGTATGAATAGGTGAAACAGTATAGAAAACTGTTAAAACTAGTCCTTGGCAAGTCGCATTGCTTTAGGGCTTTTAAAAAACTCTGGCACTGCTTGGGACAGCACGGAGGCACTTTACACCTCAGGACAGTAAAGCAACTGCCCAGAGAGATCCTGCCAAGGGCAGCTGCACCATCAGCATATGCCAAAGGGCATAGGAATGAAGGTAAATTTATTAGCTTCTGCTTACAGACTTTTCCAAGTGTGGTGGAGAACCAGTCCCAGATACTCTGAATTGCAGAACAGTGGTTACTGTTCCATCAAAAAGACTTGCTTATTTTCGGGTAATGGAGAAGTTTATGTCTCTAGTGTCGAACTCTCCAAATTCAGAAGAGTTTGGGGACAAAATTCAGAAAAGCCTGAGGCTTCCATGTCATTGACTATGGCCTGCATGAGCACATTTTCTTTTCATCAGTGTTGAAAGTATGGGGAAGTATTTTCACTTCTTCAAAATGGGCGGTTAGGGTTGGCAAAGAAAAAGCTTCCATGTTCTTGGGGTTACTCAGTTTTTTTAAAAAAGAAGATACACACACAAAACAACTTTGTGGAAAGAATTTATCTTTTTATGTACATAAAACTGTGTGAACTTGCAGCTCTCAATTCCCATGTTCTGTCTCCAGCCTGCAACCTCTGTTAGCACTTTAAAATAGCCAAATGTTAAGTATGGGGCAAATGGATATTACGATGGCAACCGCTTCTTCCTAACCACCAGGAGGGCAACTGTTAAAGCCCAAATCCTCAAAGTTTTAAAGTATTAACTAAAAGCACTGCCAAAAAAAATCATTTATTTTTAAAGAAAAGTAAATGAATACCTACACAAGCCCCAAACTCATGACATAAGTTTGACATAATAAAGATCAATATGACAGCACTCTAACTGTAGATAAAACACTTGATTTAATGCACTCTTCCTCCTGCAATCATCACAAGAAACTTTTCAGGTAGTTACAGGGTATGCTGCAAGAAACTTGAGAAAATGCAAAACCAGTAACACTAATGTCTCTTCTGTCAAATCACTTGTTAGTAATTTTCTCTATTAATGCTGAAAAACACTTTTTCCAGGGCTAGAGGGTGCTGCAGAAGCCTCTCAATTCTGTGTGATGATGCAGACCAGGGATACCACACACCTCCATCAAAGTAGACAGAGGTGATCCGAGTATGAAAGTCCATTTGGCTGCAGCGAGTCTCCACCCTGAGGTGGCCAAGACGGCCTCCTGACAGGAAATCCTCCTGACAGGAAATCCTTAGCCTGTTACTTACTGCTGGTACTGATGCTGCCCGCTGAGGGGAGCGAAACACCTGTGCGTGCAGACACGCTGCCTCTCACCCGACTGCAGGGTCCCGTGCGTGCGCCAAGCAGGACGTGGCAGCTCGAGCGACGCAGGAGACGCGGCTCGCTCTTGGGGAGCTTCCCAAGGAGAAACATGCTCACCACAAAGAGGGAAATGGTTTTGCTCTCAAAGAAATTACCATGGGAGATGAGGATGCTTTCCACCAGCTTGTGAAGGTGAGTCAAGTGGACACACTGGGCCAGCTCTGGGCAAAATTTCTGTTGAGGTTTCTTCATGAGCCCACCACATGTTGAAGGCAGTTACTTCCTTGGCACACACTATGAAAAGCTGATGATTCTGACCAGCCTTTATGGATCTCTGAGTGTAATTTTTAATTAAGGTTTTGGACATTGTTAGCAGTAAACTAGAATCACAGGAGGCATGGAGAGGAGAAACTGTATCATCTTTTTTCCCAGACTGAATGGCCTCTATCATGCTCAGGGTGACTCCAGGAAGTTTGCAGATACTTTTACAAAAAAAAAAAAATCTGAAAATCCATTAAGTCAATACAATATTTTTTTCATCCTTGTGGGTCAAGTCCTTAAAAAAGCAAAAACTCCTGAATAAGAGAAGGTGTGAATTCAACAAAATCTTTTGAAAATGAGCAAGAGCAAAGTCATAATGGAGAATATCATGCAGTTAGGAGATAAGGGTTTGAAAGAGAGGAGACCTGAAATAGATTTCTTTAGAAATAATTTGGTGGCCTCCTTCTTTATAATTTGTACTTTGGATCGTAGTTCTATTCAAAGCAAATTTAATTTCTGTGTACTATTATCTGAAATTGCATGGGGTAGCTTTTCAATATTGTTTGTACACTGAGACGTAAGTAGCACTGCTGACTCTACTACTGTGCCGAACGCAAAGCAAGCAGCTCTCTTAATCGTGTAAATTCAATAAAGTTTGCATTTACTCTCCATACTACCAACTTACAGCAAGGATCAGATTCTTGTCACTCTGTAGGTCCCGACAGAAATGGTTAGATTATAATGGATTTTCTGCCCCAGAAAGCAAATAGTGTGCTCATCCTCAGCTTTTCAATGTCAGTGGCTGCCTCCCAATTAAACTTAATAGAAAAGGATCAAGCTTCTAACCTCAGCCCCACAGCGAGAAGATTGCTCTGCCGCCAGTGAGACTCCATTGCGCTACCCTGTGCTGCAGTTGCATCACAAGCCGTCTTTCTCCTTCTAGTTTACTTATTTCTGTAGTGACATACAGAACCAGCAATGCTGTTATTTATTCTTCATATCCTCAATATTCTTCTTATCCTCAATAACAAGGATTAATTACCAAAGACGAACTGCACTGAAATACAGATGTATATAGAGTATACATGTATAGTTTAGAAATGGCCCAGAAAAAAAATACTGCTCAGAGAAAATGGATTTAATTATATTAGAGCAGGCATGGGGTATTGGATGGTACTTCGAACAAGCAGCCTGTCAGTAATAATGAATGACAGTATTAATAGCAGTTCTGGTGCCTGTATACCTACTGAGCTGCTACATTTTCCTTCTATTACCTCATTTTTCAATTTTAATTCAGGTCCACCACATGGACAGCACCCTGAGGCACATCACATGCAGAGGCTGATTCCAGACATGACGCATATAAATTTTCCAGCTTGAATTAAAAGCACCGGAGTCCCAGTGGCCCTTAAGTCCACAGCTAGTACTGTCCTCCACACACAAGTCTCCCTGCTGCCCAGCCAACGTGGTTTGCGTGCTGTGTGCAAGATCTGACAGTCATCTGAAATGGCAAACCTCTGTCGATGCAAACCCAGGGAATATCAATGCTTTCACATTTATTCTATGTAACTTTACCACTACTGATGTGCTCCCGTCTATGTATTGCTCTTGAGTTCAAAGGAGGTAGCAACTGGTGAAATGAACAGAGCTACCACACAATTCCCTGCTGTGGCCACGTGGGGTGGCAGTGATGACAAAAGTCCTGATGATTCAGAAATTAAAGAGAATTAAGAGATTAAAGGCCTGTTTCCAGTCAAGCCACACTTAAGGCATACTGGGAACCTAAGCATATTTTATAGTGCTGGCCCAGTACTTCCCAGATGAAGCCCAGATTTGACACCTTTTGTCAACTGAAATTTTGTTTAAGGAAGTACTGAGTAATGGTTGTATTAAGGAATGGCATGATCAGTGTTGTGCGAGAGCCAAAAAATCTCAAAAAGAAGAAGACGTTTCATAATACCACCCACAATTAGGCAATTTGGAAGAGGGACCCCTGCTTCTGCTGAAAACATTACCTTCCTTGTTTTTTCCTATCTTCCCACTCCATAGCAAGGTCAGGCTGGTCATCTGCAGTATGTTTTACCCATAATAAAGGGCATCTGCAACACCAGTCTCATATTCTTCTTCCTTCCTGTGTCACCATTTGGAGAAGGGGAGAAGTGTCCCCAGGGAGAAACGGTGGCGAAGAGAGATGCACCAGTCTTGCCATCTGCTATACTGCTGGAAATCAGCTACCTTCCGAAACACAGTAGTACCATTGGATCGAAAGGCTGCCTGTCAGCGAGCTGCAGGATGCCATCCTAATGAATCATTATTTATTAATTTTACAGCACCATACAAAAAGCCCCAAGCTTCCTTCCCTCACAAATCAATACCATGAATATGCAGCCTTTACTGGTAGGAGCTGATCCTTCTTGAATTCATGAGCAGCGTGAGGAAAAG